>JAOWBU010000403.1:0-15000 GCA_026212405.1 Petrea volubilis
AAATGTAAAAACCGCATTACATTCTACCTCTACTCTGGTCTCCAGAAAATAAACATTTGCAGGTTATGAAAAGCAACACCCATATGAATGAAGATCCAAAGCAACAATGCAATAACTCAAGCCCAACAAAGAGTATCACAAAAAATGGAAGGAGAATGACCCACTGGGGGGAAAGAAAGCATAACTCATACAGATCCCTCCTCATAATAAAAGAAACATATCTCCCCATATTATCTTACTGAAAAACAGGGAGACCTATACAGTAAAGAATTGAAAGAAATAGTTGGATACAAGAATGATTTAATCAAATGATAGAACTCTTATAATTGGAAGCCATGCCAAGAGGAAAAAGGAAAATCTTAGCATTGTGAAGAAACAGTGGTAAAAAGGGAACTCACAGAACTGTTGGTAAAGATCTGCGATTTCATCCTTCTCAAATATAGACTCTTGTCTGCTTCAAAAATCGATGAAAAAAATCACGAATCAAATCCCTATTGCCCAGGGGATAGCGGCAAATGATATAAATGAATAATGTTAGTCATGAATGGAAGTAGGAAATATCCTGATTACCTTCATCAATCCCTTCCTTTTCCCAGCACACATCCAAATAGCGTAGCGCCTTCCTATACTTGCGAAGAGCCATCTTATAGTCTTGTTTCTGCAAACATGACAGATAGGATATGAAGATGACCAGGGGATTAAAAGATCAAATCGTGAAAAAAAAGAAAATTGCACACAAACAATAAGGACCGAAGGGTGAGTAACCTTATTGGTCACTGATTTTTGGGAACGACTAGTACCTTAAAATGTTCGTTCCCATATCCCTTTATGGATTCCACAGCTGTTATCCACCAAGCGATCTCACTAGAATTTTCATTGAGATCAGCAGGCCAGTCAGGATACGTGTCACCATCTTTGAAGAAATTTGCTATCCCATCATCTGCACCCTCTGGAATTTCTCCACAATCAGCAATAACGACATCAACTGTAGGACGATCATTTTCACCAGTAGTGACATGCTCAATGGAACGAACAACTCCCATGCCTTTGATAACTTTCCCAAATACAACGTGCTTTCCATCCAGATGAGATGTCCGTGTGGTGGTGATGAAAAACTGGGACCCATTAGTATTGGGTCCAGAATTGGCCATGGACAACATACCCTTCCTTTCATGTTTTAGTTCAAAGTTCTCATCTTCAAATTTCAGCCCATAGATGGATTCGCCGCCAGTTCCATCACCAGCAGAAATATCACCACCTTGTACCATAAAACTTTTAATGACACGATGAAAACGGGATCCCTAAAACGAATGTAAAACTATCATAAGAATCTGTCCTGAAAAGAAGCAATTGCCTGATCCAAAGACAAACATCTCGTGAAATGATAGCAATCAACATCAGAAAAAAGGCAACCTCTTCAGCACACATGGCATACCTAAATAAGAACACAATTAACTCAGTACAATTTAGATGCAAAGAAACAGGGGAAGCAGCAATCAACCTCAAACACCCCAAAGTATCGCACTTTCTCCTACTACAACAGCTAACTACCAAAAGAATGCAACTCTTTCATCAAACACAGCAACAAACGTCAAGTCCGCGTAGGACATCCACCGAAGTCCACTCCTTACTCCAACTATTAATCAAATTAATCTAGCACCACAAAAGAACAAGGAAACAAGCAATTGCCCCCAATTTTTGAAATAAATTTCATCGTCTGTTACGATCAATCAAGCCAAAAGTAAAGCCACTGTTGAACACAAAATCAAACACACTTCCACACACATGTGCGCGCACAAAAGGTAAACGGAGAGCAAAAAACCTTGTAATGCAGAGGAACACCGGTGTTCGGGCCAATGCCCTTCTCCCCAGTACAAAGAGCCCTGAAATTCTCGGCGGTTTTGGGGACTACATCATTGTACAGTTCAACAACGATTCTCCCTTCCAGCTCATCTCCGATGCTGATGTCCAGAAAGCAGCGAGGCCCCCCACCCATAGTTGTTTACCTTCTCTCGCAGCACACGTTGAGTGCGTGTCTGTATGTATAGTGTTTGTATATGCGACGAGAGAAGAAGAATCTGGAAGGGTGTAGAGTGAGGAAACAAAATAAACCCTAAGTCCCGCTTTATAGATATTTCGAACTCTTGGAGCTCTTTCCCAGTCCTCAATATTCAAATGCCGCGAGAAAAAAAGAGATTTAGGCGCTGGTCCGCTCTAACATGCGCCGCGTGCTTTTTGTTATTTTGTTCGATTGCCCCTCATTTCTAGCGTAATTCAAATTCAGGCTAATAAATTTTGTGTCTTTGTGTTTTTTATTTTTGGGAAATTGCATTTGTAGCGCTTGATGTATGGTGTAGTTATAAATTTATCTTTCTTATTTTAAAAATTATAAATACTCCCTCGAAATTTATAATTTTCTTATAAATATTGATAGAGATGTTCAAAAAATAACTTTTCTATAACCATAATAGTCAATGCGGCAATTAAAACATATATCTTGTTGAGCTTGACAAAATCCCTTAATCAATATTGTTATTTCACCAATTTTAGCGAAATAATTTAACCTTATATCATTACAACCATCATTAGCATCATCGTTTATAATTCGATACCACAATTTTTTTTTTCTTTTCTCTTTCTTTTTTTTAATTGACTTTATATATAATTTCTATATTTTTGATTTGTCAAAATCGTGCGAATCTCATCTCAAAATCACATGACAAATAACAGAAATACAACTTATAATTATGCCCCGTTTTAACTAGTAATGAATTCAGTGGTATTGCTATATACCTCAGGGGTATTTGCAATTTTTAAAACCACAAAATTCAATCTATAGCACTATACCTTAAAGGGTGTAAATATAATTTGTTCTTTTTTCAATAATATTTTTGAATGTGATTATTGCACTATTTGATTGTATTTTTATTTTTTTTTGGTGATCACTATTTGATTGTATTTAATATTTCATTGGTGCATTAACCTGTATTCATTTTGAGTGTTGAGTTGACCAACTCGATGTTTGCACGCATTAGTAATAGGTCAATTCCTACACTTTTCGTTTGGGTCACATGTACTAAACAGTTCAGGTTTTATCATTTATTTGTTTTATTTGAGAAAAAAAATAAAGTTATCATTACCATTTGATATAGGTGTGGAGTCAAATATTGAATTTATATTAAAAAAAATTCATATACAAACACACAGCAATAAGTCTACAACTGCGAAATGACATAATATTTAGACAGATATTTCAAACTTATTACCATGGTTGTATACTTTTTCTTCTTATAGTTTACACAAAAATGAAAAATTCTTATCTGAGCCTGGTTTGATTGACCCAACAAATTATATAGTAAGTATATTGCACTTGTCAAATGATTGGTCACCCTCTCTAAATTATCCGCCAATAAAATAACAAGTATAAAATACTCACCACATGATTAATACTAATTCGACCAAAACTGGATTTGGATTAAAATTTCCCAACGAACACCGGGTGGTGTTTGGATTCCCTAAAATGGCATGGTTCTCATATCATTTTTTATTTATTTGGGTTGATTTTGCAAAGCACAGTACATTGGGAGGACAGACCAACAATTGGATAAGTTTGTCCACATTTTAAAACCCCATTGAGGAAAATCCAAATCTTCCAAGTGAATCTTATTTTAAACCATTATTGGACTTTAGCTATATTGACACGCAGAGGACATTTGTCAAAATTTATACGTTTTGAATTGTTTAAAAAATTACAAATATATTGAATATACATTTTGAATAGTTAAAAAAAAATGAATAGTCTAGTCATCACGAAGTGTTCGCTTTTACTATTGCTCGTGAGAATAGAGGTCCAATCAGTGACACACATCACCTAATTTGATCAGTACAATTTCGACAACACGTCGATAAATTAATTTAAAAGCACCCCTTTGGTTTAACAACAATTGCAAATATTTGTATAAATACATGGATTTGAACTAAAAACTAAAAAGGAAAAATACTTTATTGGATTAGTTGTAGTCCTCTCAAGTCGAAGAATAGTAAAATTTACTATGCGCCTTGTGATTATTATTGCCTCCCAACACTTGAACAAATAAAGAGTTTGTCATAAGCTAGCGACAAGAAGTGGGTTCTTCGACATGTCTCTGCATTTGATATGTACTTGATGAGACTCGCTTTTGTTTACGTTATTTTAAGAAAAATTTACCTTTTTTCTGTGTTCAGTCCCTTAGAAAAGCTAAAATTGTTTATGTTACTTTGAAACATTTTGTGGAAATGTCTTAAAAAATATATGTTTAAATCCTAAATCTTGTTTGGAAAAACCTTTATGTTCAAGAGAGGGGGAAAATCACATTTCAAGTGAAAATCTTATTACAAGTGAAAATATAATTAAGCGAAACGTACATTTTTCAAATATAAAATTAAATAAATCCAATTTCATCCAAAATGCCACAAAATCAAGATAAAAATTATATATCAAAATATTACAAGATTGACGGAAGGAAATGGACACAATTGTAACACTATAAAAAAGTACCTTCACTCAGTAATGAAAAATTTGTGACGAGTATATTTGATCACAAATTCATTATGAAATTGTAAAATATAACTAAAACAATTATTACTGACAAAGCATTTCTTTAAAAAAAAAACGAAATATTTTCTTACAAATTCGTGATGAAACTATGTTTTACGACAAAATTAACTAGATTCGTAATGAATTGTTGAGACAATAAAGAAAATAAACTATTCTCATATAATCATCTATTCAAAATAATTTTGTAAATGAGTAGGAAATTATATCAACTCGTGTAAAATAAAAAAATAAAAACAAGACAAGATAGGTTTTGAAAACAATTCATTATACATCACTAATAGTGATTATTGAGACTTTTAGTAGTTGATATTTGTAATTGGACAAAAAGTCTAAAGCCAAAATAATAATTAGGACTTTCTACACTGCAATTATTGAATCCACGCAAGTCTGACTCATCAATAGCCAATGCCTCATTGCATATCATATCAAATCATTTTTATTTTTTCCTAACTAATAACGTACATGTCATATCAAATCATTTTATCAATAGCCAATGCCTCATGCAAATCATATTTCTAAGAGGTCGTCTAATTTTTTGGTCATGATCAATGTGAGTTTTTCAACGGTTGCTTCTCCAAAGCATTATGCTGTCAAATTTTCGCAATGTTTTCAAAATCGGACTGAAAATAGAATCGAAAGTCTTACTGATTATTGATTCGACCAATTCGATCGGTTCAACCATTGATTTAACTGATACAACATCATAAGTACTTAAAAATTATTTTTAAATATACATAATATTATAAATATTCACCAAAAAGTTTAATAATATAGAAAAAAAACCATGAAAATGAATTTCCTATTTTTTTAGAATTCTTTTCAAGTTTTCTCAATAGTTAATACCATTTCACAATTAGCAAAGTAAAAAAAATCAATAATTTTAGTCATATTTTAGACAACTTTTTAAAATAAATTTACTCGATCATAAAGAAATCTGTTGCTAACTTTAAAAATTGCTCATATCTTTTTACTCCATGCAAAAATATATCTACTGGTTCTTTTTATATAAATACAGAAAATCATATCAATCCTTACATATATATAATATCTACTTAACATATATATATATATATATATATAAATATAGATAGATAGAGAGAGAGAGAGAGAGAGAGAGAGAGAGTCTGAAAACACTTTAGCAAATTAAATCTCGAATGATCATCAAATTTCAATTCTTTTAGATCTGTAGGAGAGTAACGATGTTAGATCGAGAAATTATTATATTATTTGAATTCTATAATGGTGGATTTGGTTATTTGGAGGAGAAAACATAGATAACAGTTCAGTTAGGCGTTCTCCAATATCCAGCAGCCTGACGGGGGAGAAACTTGTCGCTCTTCTCAACGTAGCGCCACCACCTCTTGTTTCTCGATCGTGGTAGGAAAAGGGTATTCCTCAAATCAAATCACACGATTGAATAGGAAAAAGTGTAGGAACAAGACAACCGTCCGTCTGATTCGAACCAGATCCGATTCACGCGATTATTTACTGATTTTTCCCAATTCCCATTGGTTCTCACCGAGCCAATTGAAAAACGGTTGTCTAGGTTGTTTCGGATGGAACTAAGCTCCAATCACTAGTTAAATCGATCGTACCGACCAGTTCGATTTGATTTTAAAAACGTTGATTTTTAAGTTCAAAGTATTTGGTTTTTAGGTTCAAAGTGTTGATCAGACACCTCATTTAAAAGTTTAAATTATTAAAGACAAGAGATGTTGATTGTGTAATACTTTTTTTCGTGAACAAGTAACTAGGGGTGTAAATGAGTCAAGCTTTTAAAAATTTTTAGGCTCAAACTCAAACTTATCAAAAGAATTCCGGCTCAAGCTTAAGCTCAAGCTCGTTGAATTTATAAATTTTTGTTCAAGCTCAAGTTTATCCCCAAAATTTTATACTCAAGTTCGACTCATTTACATTTGAAACCATTTAAGCTTGAGTTTAAAATCGAGCTTATTTTTAATTGAACTTGTGATAAATGTTGGAATAAGATGAATTTTGATATTTGATATGCATTTATTACAAAATTGAATTATTATAACAAATATTTTAGACATTTATGCCAATACTATATATAATTTTGATACTGATATTAGCATACCTTATATTTTTTGTAATATATTTTGAAAAAAAAAGGGAATTAAAGCTCATAAGTTGATATGTGAGCTCTAAAACACTTATTTTTAAGCTCAAGTTCGACCCGCGAAAAAGTCCAAGCTCGGTGAGCTCGAGCTCAAAAGAATCGAGCTTGAGTTGAGCATATCTTGAGTCAACTTATTGAGTATTTGAGCCGATTCAGTTCATCTTACACTTCTACAAGCAACGATAAAATTCCAATATAAAACTTTTGATTTTGTATGGCTTTGACATTATATTAAATGATCAAAATTTAACTAAAAATTAAACTATTTAAGATTAAAAAAAACCAAAATTTTAATATCACTAATATAAATTAATGTGGCATCAATATTAAGTACCAAAAAAAAAAAAAGAAAAGAAAATTGACATCATTTAATTATCCGAAAACGGTCAATTGAATTTTTTGTATTTTTAAGGACGCTGGTCAACACCATTTGTAAGTTCGGACTTTAGGAGCACAATAATGGGCTGGGGGCCCATGCAATAAAGCCCACACTCTATGGGGTCAATTTTCTTGAATTCTGAAAATGTAATTAAGGGGCCACGTATCACTAATTTCTGATGTTTTCGTATATAGGTGGTATATTAGCATATTATAAAATAAATAAATAAATAAAACATATCTAAAAATAAATAAATAAATACAAAATAATTCTTGGGCCCTGGATATTGGCAACCAGCTATCTGGCCTGGGTAGGCCCCAGTTGTGGTTGGTTCAAAAGCCCATGTGATTGGTGAAGTTCTAGTGGGCTAGGATTTAATTGGACTCCAACAAAAGCCTTCAAAATTTCAAGTTCGCTTTAGTTTAAATTGTTTCCTTATTTATCTGTTTGTTTTCAATATTAAAAAAAAAAGAAGAAAGAAGCAATAAAGACAATCTCATCTTGTTCATTCTACTACGCCATGTCCTATTTTTTGTATTTAGTCATGGATATATTGCACACAAGATTCTCTATTACAAATTATATTTCATCTCCTATTCTAGTTCATGGATGTACGTCAAACGTATAATTAAGGAAATAATTTTATACACGTGACATGAATATGAATTATACAATAAGAGATGAAAATACCATTTTGTAATAGAGGATCCTAGCTGGATATAGTGACACCTGAACTGCTGAACACCTAACGTAAGTACTGACGTTATTAGTATGGCACCATTAAGGGTCAAACATGAATACAAAGGTATACTTCAATGAAAAAAAACACATAATTTACAATTTTTTTTGCGACAAATGCATGGAGGGGATTACCGGTCCCTAAATTGTCTAATTACATGGATTATTTTGGTGTAGGCTATACTATACGTAAAACATAGAATGATAGAGTAACTGAACAATTTTTTGGTCTAACAATTAATTTTTATCTACATTTTATTTTCCCTTCTCTGTAGATAAGATCTCATATTGCAAAATGATGTTTCGTCTTATATTTTATAAAATATATTTATATCGGGTATATAAAATTATTTACTTAATTATACATTTAACTTGAAAATATTTACATTTGACATATATCCATATAATAAAATAGGGAATAAAATACGATTTACAAAGACGTATCTCGTACGCCTTTCCTCCTCCCTCTTTTTCTATCATTCTTAACTTTCTTCCTCTTTTTGCTTTTTACTAGTGTGCTTTTAATCATTATTTCCTCATGAATAAAAAAAAAAATACAACATAAAATAAAACAATAAAATAAAATGGGAAAGGTTAAACAGTAAAATAGTGGTAAAATGCCCATGAACAAATGTCCCATCATCAAAAAATGAACATCATAAACATACAACTCAAAAACCATTCTCTCTTTTTATTTTGTTTTTCTTCACATTATTTTTTTCCTTAAAAAAAGCCAAAAAGTTTTCTACCTTAAGCTCCTCATCTGGCTTAAACTTCAAGATTGAGCTCTCTCTTGCGGACCATTATCATCACCTCCTCCATCCACCGCCGCCGCCGTTTCGCCGGCGGGGCCCCTAACTGTATTATCCTCCACCGTCGCTCGAGGCGGAGGCGGGTCAGGCCGCCCATCAATGCAAGACCCGCATTTGGCCTCAGCCCAACTCTCCAAATCGTACTGCCCACGACCCATTATTCTCCGGCCCGAACAAAGTCGCCCAATCATCACAGCAATCGCTCCCAACATTGTAATCACCGCAAGAACTCCGATAACGGGCCCGACCGACCCGCGGCCCGAATGGGCTTGTCGGGCTTCAGGCATTGGAGGTGGCTGCTGTTGTTGTAAAGGGTCTAATAGTGGAGTGGAGGTAGACATTTTCAAAATATGCTGATTGTGAAATAAAAGTTGCTTAAAATAAGCTGTTTCTCTGTGTGTATTATGAAGAAGTAATAAAGGAGTACAAGAGATTTGTGAGTAGTTTTTGCTTGTCTAGATTAGGAGCAAAGGTTTGATCTTTAAGAGGCAAAAAGTGTACTACCAATAAGGTACCAAAAGATTGGAAGTTTTGCTTTAAGGGTGCCAAAGTAATTTTATGTATTTGATTTATTTATTATATATATTATATAAAGAATGCTTGTTTTGGGTTTTGAGTGTTCCACAAAAAGTATTTAAGAATAATATACATATATATATATATATATATATTAATAAGTAAAAAAATCATGAAATGTTGCTTCCGTCAAAAGCTATTGTCCAACTTGGTCATCGTCAGCCCATAATATTTCAAATAATTGGCGAGCTCTACATTTTTAATGAAGTTTGAATTTGAGTGCTCAAGACAGAAATAGTGAAATTTAACCATTAAACCACCATATTAATGATTTTTGAATGAAACTACGACGGAATTTGTTACAAGAGCAAGCTTAATTTAAAAATAAACTTTATTGGAAATGTATTTTTATGTATATTATAGTTACAGTGGTACAATAACTAAAAACTATATATTCAAAACATGCTGTAGTAAAAAGAAATAAAAATATTATATTCTTTCCTTTTTTCAATAAACAAACCTTTGAAAAAGGAAAAAGAAAAAAAACCTAATTATGAAAAGGAGGATATTTGTCTTGGGGATAATATGGTTGCCCACTAAAAGAATGGGCACATGTTGTCCAAATATCCTTTACACAAACACTAAATATATATATATGTATGTATATATGTATTATGGTAAAAAAGTAAAAATTAGATAGCACAAATGTTTAGTCAAATTAAATCAAAGCGACTTTCCCCAGCAGCTTTTGTTCCTTGTACTGAGTCCAAACTCCAACCCTTATCACTTGTCTTTTTTCTATTGATTTCTTGTGCTTTTCAGTCCCATTCCTTTTCTCCACTCAGAATGCTGTCAACCAGTGAAGTTGCATTAAATTGTGAAACTGAAACTTAATGGATGTGGGTGTGTGTCTGTCAGTGTGTGTGTGTGTGTGTGAGAGAGAGAGAGCGAGAGAGAGAGCTTCTTGATCCTAGTGCCTAGTTTTTGTTTAATTTAATGGCAAATAACATTAATTATACTTCTTGATATATAATATAGTTAAAAATTAATTTCTATAATTTTCAAAATTATAAATACCTCATGCAATATGTTTCAATTTAACAAAATTTACTTTTTATGAATGTAAAATATTATTGCGAGTTGTATTTTTATTTCTTTTGACTGAATTTTAAAATGATTTTTGCATGTTCTTGACAAATACAAGATCTATAAGTTATATATTAAGTCTATTTCAAAAAAAAAAAAATGTGACGATATCTGAATATATATGATGATGACAGGTGGTGTTTGTGGTGATATAAAATAAAATTACTTCGCGAAGGTTGGTAAAATAACAAAATTAATTGAGGGAACTTATCAATTCGACGAGTCACATCTCTTGATGATCATGTCAATTACTATAGTTGTAAGAAAGTTATTTTGGGTATCTCTATGAATGTTTACAATAAAATTACAAACCTCAAGGGGTATATACAATTTTTAAAATAAAAAAAACTAAATTATAGTATACTATACTTCAAGAGGCATAAACGCAATTTGTCCTCATTTCAATTAATAACAATTTTAAATTCTCTATTTAAATTTATATCAGATTTCAGATATCTCTTATATTTTCATCTCCAAAATACAAATCAAATATAAATAATTTATATTTAAAGAAATATTTTCGGGCATTTCACATGCTTATTATCACTACAAAATGAAAGATTTAAATTGCACCCATCATATCACCAATTACTTGATGGAATATTTCTTTGTTCACTTACAATTTACAGAGATGGCTATGAAAATCATACATGTGTTCTTTTCTTTTTCCTTTTTTCTTTATTTCACAAAACAAAATGACTTCCTACTCATACTAATATATATTTTTTTTCTTAGATGGTCTCGGGACATTGTAAAGCAGATGAACAATTCAAAATGAGATCATTTAAGAGTTGCACACCTATTCAAACTAATTCACAGAGCCACACTTCTTTCTAACTTGCCCGGCCTGTCCCGATATCACACCGATGCTCCCAAGCTTCACCATCGACGCAGCAAAATCTGTCGAGAAGAGAAATGAATCTGTGCTGTAGCCCTTAACCATGGCAGCTGTGTTCGGGTCTTGAATCAGAGCCCGGTCGGATTCAAGAAGGCCCGTGTTGCTAACGAGGTTCATGTAATACATGTTATCGAACCTATATGTGCTCTGAGTGTCCAAAGGAGCTAAATTGCTGTTTGATTTGTCCACATTTGGGCACGCACTTTGCAGGCTTGAAAGCAACGAAGAATCAAGAGAAGGGTCGGGCTTGCCGGTGCCTTTGAAGTTGAAGAGCCTGTTCTTGAAGGTTAAGCATTGAGCAAAACCAATAGTGTGCCCCCCTATAATGAAAAATAAATAAAAGTTGTAAGAAAATTGAAGCATATTACTGACAATATATTAATGCAGTAATTGTATTCAAGTTGCCATTATCAGTAGTCAATTACAAATACATAACGACAGCTTAGTGGTGATAAAATATGGATTGGTCACTAGTCACTGTAACAATCTTTTGTTACAACCGAGTTATGACTATTCACGTATCAGCACATTTGTCTATATAATTATAACTTGTACCATTACATAAACATAGCTAGTAACAACTTTAAACCCCCAACCCTGGTCGATCCGTTGGCCTAATGGACATGCACTCCGTTTTTAGAGGCATGGGGAGGCTTGGCGAATCCTGAATGTATGTGCATGTGGAGTGGTGTGTGCATGTATTATTAGGAAAAAGAAAAAAATCTATCGGAGAACTAAAAACTTAGGATGTACCTGATAGAACTACCATGTCCTTGAGATCAAGACCCTTGGCAACGAACTTCGCAGTGAGGTTCTGTAGAGGCTCAAACGGAGAAGGCAGTTGCTCATTTGCTGATTTCTCACTTGCAGTTAACCCATCTCGCCTACCTAGTAAAACAGGCCAAAATGGCCCTCCTGACTACAAAAAACAGACACGGAAAAAAGGAACAATTTAGTACATGTTTGAGCTTGAATAACATGGCAGTTTGTTCGAGTTCGACTCATTTCATAATCAAACCAAATCCAACGGAATTTCAAACCCTATGAGAAACTCAAACCAAATTTAAATAATAACTTATTCTGCTTAACTCGATTCATTCACTCACATAAAAGTTACAAAACGAATGTGAGTATTGATCTGCTTACTAGAACAACAGCTTCTCTAGCCGCAAGAGCTAATATGTCAACACATGATACAGTAGAGGGGCAAGATTTTTCAACATCTGCCTTAATGCTGTCTATAACTTCAAATCCTCGAACCGAATTGCGGTTCGGAAGAGCGTTCTTCTCTCCCCTGAAAGTGTCTGTATCGTCAAGAAGAATAGAACCTTCACATCCCTAAGCCAAGCATAAACATAGCAACCTTATCAATATCAAGAATTGTGGGCATTCGGTAATATTGATTATAACGAAAATGGTTAATAGAAATTAAGTTGATGTATATTTAAGGAATACTCTTATACACGTCATATATATAATGTCAAATAAGGGGTAAAACAAAGAATGTAATAGAGAATCCAGACTGGTAACTACATGCTTCCATGTGGGACCAAAAGCCAAGAAAAAGAAAAAGAAAAAGTAACACTCGCCCGATAATTTTTCAAGCAATTAAGAATCCTATTAAAACTAGTAGAGGAATGACAAAATGGATACTCATGTTCAATGAAACTCATAAGATGAGATTTAATTTTTTTTTTTTTGGGATAGCTGATGAGATTTAGAAATAAATTTAACATACAGAAACAAGAAAAGCATTATTACATCTACGAAACAATCGTGAAAGTGCAGCCGGAGGAGAGAAGCAGCTATTCTGGGGTCATTTTTTAGAGCCCCCCAAACACCCCACCTTACAATCATAGGCAAGTTGGGGCAAGATATATCATAGAAATTGTAACAAAATGGCCCATCAGATTTATCATAATAAGCACTTATGGAAGGTGATAAATACAGGAATACGCAGAAGAGAGCGCAAGGACTGAAGGTTTTTCTGAACATTGCTTAAGAAAAATCTCACTATTATGAAGAGATTTTTGAAAAAATTTGGTGGTGGCTTGGGGTGGTGTTGCTTTAATTTATAGCAAGAAACATGGATTGTTCAACATAATTCATTGGTGGGCTTGGAGAGTGGCGTTCCCACTCACACCCATGGTGACCTTATGGAGTGCCTTGTCCCGTCTAAAACAAATTCATGCATCAACTTATTCAAGAGAAAACTATTGCATGATATATACACCCACTTTATATTCTAAATTACTTGTGCGTATTAAAAATTGTTTCAAATGAATCTCAGACTCCTAAAGAAGCTTTTCAAGATACGATAGATTGATGATGTCAAATTTGGAAAAAATTTAATGCAACATCTCAAGTTGTATATCTTCACAATCCAGATCTTCTATTCCATATCACGAATCCACGTCAGGTTTATAAATTATTTCATCAGAGGCAAAATCAGGTGGAAATCACCTATAATTCATGTGCGTCTATGATATGAAATACAAGATTCGAACTGGAATAGAGGATCTAAAATGCACAGCTAGAACAACCACTGCATCTCGTAACCTTTTCGAACAATGTTTTGATCAAATTTCTATCCGCTCCATATTAGTTTTGCGTTAAATCATTTAGAGAGGTACTCGAATAGTGGTTGTAAGCATGCGCCAACAAAATTGGAGCAATCTAAAGATATTTTTTTACTATCACCATGGAATGAATTGAACACTTTTACAAGTAAAAAAACACATAAGTGGAGATATAGACTCTAACATTTTTCCATGATCTTCAACAAGTGGAAACACATGTGTCATTCAATAATTTGTAGAAAAGAAATGTGCTTTATGAAAAGAATTATTTGACAAAGGTTGTACTTGTACCACTTCAGTTTCGTTATGCCACTACGCCTTAAGTGCCTAAGATAAGATTAGATTAAAAACTGGAACAAAAGTGGCTTCAATATTGGAAAATGAGATAGTGCTGGAAAAAAATGTATTTAAGAAGGCACAAAGGCTAAAAGTACATTAACTTTCATATTAAAGCCACTTCACAAAATGCCAAAGCAAAAACGGATTAATTGCATATGGATCAACTAAGGTCACTGCTGATGCAACTATATAAGCAACTTGGAAACAAATAAAAGACCTTACGCCCCTCTGTGTGATTTGTTTTTCCTACAAACATGGTTGAATTGTATAAATTCCTGGGAATTATTCACCTGCAATACAAACAAATTGTTAGATGCCCCTTTTTGTAACGACGAAAACCCCCAAAAGCGAAACCCTAACAGGATAGAATTTTGTTAAACAACCTAAGTAAGGAGGGATATCACTGTAATTATGATAACGGAGATGTATCAAAAGGGGTTAAGTATAATTAACCGTAAAATATATATTCACATAACTAATCACTATCATCATTCATCAGTGATCAAACAATTTATAACCCTTCTTACTATAGTGGAAGCAGCTCATGTTTAAACAAACATCATATATTGTTTTTATTTACCACTAAAATGAGAAAGAAATGGAGAAGAATAAATTTTTAAATACTTCCAAACTCTGAGCCAAAAGTGCAGAATTTTTAACCAATTGTGAAATCTGACTTGGACTCGGCAGCTAGTGTTTAAAATATGCATGATTTTTTTTGTCTGCTCATGAAATCATGATGGATTGCAAATAAATTGAGGGTCTAGATTTCTTATTCGAAGTTTATGATTAAATTGATAAGAAATTTCAGAAGTAAAAATAAAGAAAAAGTTCAGAAGAATTGGCCCATGCAGGT
>JAOWBU010000403.1:20000-25000 GCA_026212405.1 Petrea volubilis
CGATGGTACGGCACAATGGGGGTTGTCACCAAATGGTGATGGAGGGACTCGGCAGATAATGGTGAAGACCAGTCAATTGTAGTGTAGATCGGCTAGCTTGTGGCGACGCAGATCGGCGAGCTCTCAGTAGCGTGACAAGCAGTGGTGAAACTCCATGGCGGATTTTGGGATCTTTAGCCAATGAGAGAAGAGATGTGTTGACAACCGCCATCTCAAATGTAGAGGAGGAAAGAAATAGGGAGAGAAAGGAGAATTAGAGAAAGGATCTCCAAAATGGGTCGGACTGCCGCAAGAGCAGCGGCCGACGGGAGCACTAATCCTAAAGTTCACCTTTCTCTAAGAGAGAGAAAGTGAACTTGGGGTATAGGGATGCGAAATTAATTGATCCATTACTTGTTATTTGATTAGTGCATATTCATTAAAAAAGTATCTAATCACAACAAGTGTACTTGCACTTACATTCACTACTAAAAAAGCGATTAGTGACCAAATTTTGCCTAAATCAGTCGCAAATTCCATATTGCAACCGAAATGCTTTGTCACGAAATGTCTAATCAGAGAAAATTTGCAATAGTGCCAGTGACCGCAATTTCGATAATGGAGTTTGAAATTGAACAAATTAGCAACCTAAATTTCAATTACATTATTAACCTTCTCCAAGAAACCACATAAGATATCCAAGATAGATCAATCCAAAAGAAACTAAAGATTGAAATGTGAGAGCACCCACTCATGATTTGTTGGGTGCATTAGAACCGAATTCAAATTACAAATTTCCATTATATTCATAACCTGTTATTTAACAATCCTAGCCTATAGACTAGCTAGATAATTTGCACAAAACCAATGCATCCTTTTAATAGCTAGTCAATGGCATTTGTGAATCACTACAGGAAAATTGGCCAAATTTGGTAGAATTTTCGCGAAAATGGTTCCAACGCAAAAAAACTTGTCGGACTGGCAGAATTCGCTGACTTTCGCTAAACAGGTCATCCGACAAATTATTTTGATAAGTCTAAAATTTATATATTTTTTTATATGCTTAATTGTTATACTTTTTTTGATTAAATATTAATAAAGTTTAATAATTATATTGTTAAATTTTAATTAAGGATAATTAAACTTTATTTTTTAATAAAAAATATTAATAATCTTGAAAATTTTCTATTCGATGACACGTTTCCTTTTTTAATTAAGATTACACAAACGAATAAGGAAATTTGATCTCTAATTGAATTCGACTAGCAAATAAGGAAATTCAATTCCGATTAAAATTCAGCCAACTATCTTTCCACATATAAATAAAGCCCTTCCCCACATTATTCTATAAACTTGGATGACTATTGAAGAGAAGAATTTTACAAGGGCGTGACAATCACAAAAATTCAACTCCCATTACCAAAATCAAGAGCACAAAAGGAATAACCCAAATAAATAACAAAAGAAGAACAGGACAGTTTGTTAGATTTTACAACTAAACAGACGCATAGATCTCTTGGCATGGATGGGATCACGTCTTCTATCTTGTTCCCACTCTAAGATGGGAAAATCAATCGAAACTGAAACCTCTTCTTTTGCAAGAAAAAGGCTTCTAATTTATTATATCTAGATAATTTATTGTCTTAGGACTTTAGGTGGATTTATGAGATTATTTTCATGTAATTTATTTGAACATTTTTGGTATTAAATTTTTATCAATCCTATCTATAATTCAAAGTTTTTCTACTTGTGAATTTCTGATCAATTTTTACAAGCTTTTAGATTTTATGTTCGACTGCAAAAAAGTATGTATGAAATCTAACTATTTGTTCTATAGACATAAGAAACGCATAGGTTTGCTTTTGCGCGATCAGTTAGATTAATTAGCAAAAACTTTTTAACTAACACAACTCTTTTGCACAAAGGGCCAAGGAATCCCTATATGATCACAAAAGTAGACATATTGGTACGTTTGTTTAACTTTCGAAAGGAGATTACAAATATTTTAGTGAGTTGAATCGTAGAATGATAAAAAGTCAAAACATAGGAGTTTTTGAATGATTATTTGAAAGAATTCGATTGATAAAACCTAGGCCCTAGTTTTTTCAACTTTTTTTTTATTATTATTTATTTGCTTGTGTTTTTATTTTACTTTTCTAATTTTTTTTATCAAAAATTCGAACTCTAAACAATAAAGAAAGTACAAAGTTGGTGCTTGATAATATAATTCCTCGTGGGAAAAATACTCTAATCAATTTTTTATTGCTTGGACAACCCGTACATTTGCAGAAAAAATCGCAACATATTCCAACTAAAAAAATTCCGTATCTTTTTAGCCGATCTATTTAATTTTTTTTTTTCAAAAAAAATGATTCGTCCGGCGGAATATTCTATTGGGCTTTTTGGCGCTACACAGTCCAACGGAATTGTGGCGGAATATTCTGCCAGAGTGACCAATTCAGCCATTCCACCGGACTTCTGCAGTATATCCGCAATGAAATTTTCCACTGGAATAACCACATTTTCCTGTACTGAATCAAACAACTTACAATAATCATTACTACTTGGAAGCAAATTACTTTGGAGCTCATGAATACAAACAACAATTACCCACCCAAAAACACATACAATCAAACCCCACCCCCGCCCCCCCACCCACCCAGCCACACAGAGAAACATATCGGGCTTTTTAGCGCCACACAGTCCAACAGAATTGTGGCAGAATATTCCACCCGAGTGACCAATTCAACCATTCCGCCGGACTTCCACAGTATATCTGTTGGATTTTGTCCGATAAAATTTTCCACCGGAATAGTCACATTTCCTGTACTGAATCAAAAATCATTACTACTTGAAAACAAATTACTCTGGAGCTCATGAATACAAACAATAATTATCCACCCAAAAACACATACAATCACCACCACCCCACCCCCCTCACACACACATACAAAGAGAAAAATATCCCCATAACATGATAAATACATTTCTAATGAATAAATAAATTGAGTCAAGTAGCCTTTGTCACAGACTTGAACGTAACCGAAGACCCTAGGAGGAGCTTCCCCGTCTCAACCCTGAACGTATCATACCTCATAAAAAACTCCACCACCATCATCCTCAACATCACCACCACCATATCCTTCGCCGGACATTGCTTGTTCCCCGTCGTCGGCCAATCCGTCTCTCTACCATTCGACCACCACACATACTTTATCAGCTTCTCCCCTTCTCCCACAAACCTTTCTGCCACAAACTCGTCGGGATCCTCGAAAACCTTAGGATCCCTCGTCGCCAATGGCTGGTACCCCCAAATGATCTCCCCTTTCTTGATCACATAAGCCGCGTCGTGGCTCGTGATTCTTATGTCCTCCTTAGCTTTCGCGTATTGAGATGGGACCGGAGGCTCGATCCTCAGCACCTCCCACACGACGGATTTGGTAAGGCTCATCCTGTTCAGCCCCGCCAGGGTCACCCGGCCGCCGTCCTCGTTCACAACCGCCCTTATCTCGGCAGCCAGGCGGTGGTGCAACCCCTCTCCAGCGGTGCCGATGTACTTTAGCAACGCTGGGAACACCACTTTCGCGCCGCCGTAACTGTTGAACCCGGTGAGAAAGAGCAAGTTGTGGGTTGCCTCGTCACGGCCGATACCTTGCCGCTCCGCCTCGTCGAGCAGCAGCGCCGCCGCGTCTGCGAACGTGTCACGGTAATCGTGGTACCCCGCTTTCGCCGGGAAGAAAGGTAGAGGGAACGTGTGGAGCAACAAATCTTCCAAGAAATTTGGTAAGAACTTAAGCCCTAACGTGATCAAAGGAGCAAGCTGGAGAAACAGCCATTCATCAACATTTTTATTACCATCACCCCCAAGCCTCGTATCATACGAGCTCTTGTTAGCAAACAAACGGAACAAGAAATCAAAGGCCATCTTATCACTAACAGCATTAAAATCCGCCTGGCCTTTATCCGCCTACTCCTTTTCAAGATCAGAAAACATTTGATCAGCCGAGCTTCGAAAAGTCGGGATAATTTCTTTATGAACCCTGTCGAGCATGGATAGAAAGAAGCCTTTGATGATGTCGTGTTTGGGCTCAGACGGATCGAGATAAGGGCAAACGCGATATCCCCCCGTGAAACGAGTTGAAGGCATGAAAGTGCCTATAAACACGTTTCTCTTTTCGACTTTCGCGGTGTCGAAGAGGATCGGGAAGCTGACGGCGTCGAGAAGAACGATCACTTTAGAGTCTTTGGCATTAAACGGGCCCGGAGGGCTGTTGACTCTGAAGACTGTGGAGTTGTATTTCTTCATTCGGGCCCTGAAGAACTCGTCTTGGCCCTGGTTGTAGTAGAAGTCGAGACGATCCTTTATCGGCCCGACAAAGGGTAAGCCATAGCCACCTGGGATTTCTTTCAGTGGAAGATGGTCTAATGCAGAAGGGTTTTCAGAACTTGAAGACATTTTTTTTCCTTTTCTTTTCTTTTTATTTTTTTAGCAATAATTGTCTAGATATTGGGCGTCGTGTGAAATAAATTGAAGGGTTATATAGCCGTTGCCAATCCAAAATATATTATCTGATGCCAAGAATATCAACAATGGCAAGCCGCGTGTTAATTCAGCTATTCTAAAAGGCCTAGTCAGGAATTTTAGTAAGGGTGAACAATGAAATTTTCTAATATGTATATAAAGGGCTACTGTTTTTATTTTTTAGGATATAAAATTTAATTCTTTTTTTTTGAAAAAAAAGTTCATTTGAATTTGAGGGACAACCACCTTTTTCAGCTCCCTCACGTGCTTGAAAACATGTTTCGATTTTCTTGAATTATTCAAAAAGGCTAGCGTTAAAGTGGCGTGGCACAAACAGAGTTACGTGCCCAACTTTTTTGCATGGGTTGAATGGTATACGGTTGTACCTATATTTGGCTTCTGCATGTGCGGAGACCATGAAAAATTGCAGCACGTAAAAGGGCGGCTTTGTATTGAGTAGTAGTGCAAATGTTGCCATTTGTTTCTGGATTTAGACGTA
>JAOWBU010000404.1:0-25000 GCA_026212405.1 Petrea volubilis
TTTCTTTCTTTTCTCATGCATAATTGATGTTCGACAATTTTCCGAACAACAGCGTGACCCCCTTTTTTTTTTTTTGGTTTATATACACAGGCTTCTAATTCATGGAACAAACTGTTTTGCTTCTTTTAGTTTGTTCATTCGAACTTCGATCCCGAGAAAAGCCACTGAAATAAGGTCTTGAAGTTTCAAGCAGTTGAAGGAGATTTACATCTTACTTGTCCTTGTTTTTTTTTTTTTTTGTTTTTTTGGCTAACTTATCTCTGCTGACAGGTCTTGAGATCCATCTTGGAGCATTTCAATTTTATAAACAAGATTCTTTCGTAAACCTTTTTTTTTAATTGAATTGAAAGTGTTTATACTTCCTTTTATTTTGCATGTCACCTTCACACTTTCGTTTGAAACTTGATAGGTTACAACATGGTGCATTTCAAGGATACCACGTCTCGCTCCGGAGAAAAGCACTTGATGATTCTCAACAATGAAGACGAGTCCATGGAGAAGGGTACATTCTTGGCGGTCCATGCCCCCACTATTGGTCGGCTCGCGAAGGGGTGGCCGAAGTTGACGAACCCACTGCACATAGAAGATTGGTCCCTAGAGATACCTTTGAGCAAGACATCCAAGGTGTGGATGTTGCAAGCAACTCATTACCAGCAATCAGATGATCCAAGCTCCTAACCAACGTTCGGTTGGCGTATCATGGAAGGCAAGGTCAAGTGGCTAAAATTGATGGACACAGAGGATTGCCCCGAGAAGTTTCTTTGAGCGAGACATCCAAGGTGTGGACTTTGCAAGCAACTCATCACCAGCAAGCGGATGGGACGCATCAAAGAAGGCAGAGTCGAGTAGCTGAGATTGACGGACACGGAGGATTGCCCCGAGAAGTTTCTTTGAGCGAAACACCCAATGTGTAGACTTTGCAAGCAACTCATCACCAGCAAGTGAACGAGGCGCATCATAGAAGGCAGAGTCGTGTGGCCATGCAATTTACCGGTGAGTTCCAGTATGTCAAAGGCTATTGGGAGTGACCAGAGGACATCCTCAATCGATGCGAACACAAGTTGGTGACGATCGGGATATACGACGCGGTGTATGCTTCCTTGTTTACGCACGACCACAACCCAGAGATTGTCAAGGCATTTTGTGAGGCGTGGTATCCAACGACCAACACACTTCTGACTTCCTTTGGAGAGTTGTCAATATTGTTGTAGGATTTGCGCACCCTAGTAGGCCTTCCAGTGACGGGACTTCTTTATGACGAGGTGGTTCTTAGCGCCGCAGAATTGAATGGAGTTGACGAGAACGGGAAGAGATTCATTCCTCGCTACTGCAAGTGCTTGTTTCACGCCTTCCATCTACTGCAAGGGAGCGCCGACAGAGGTCAATGTTCTCCAATTACCGTCGGTGATTGGATGAGCTCTTGGTACAAGAAAGACGTGAAGTATTTCCAACCACCACCGCGGAAAGAGAAGAAGTTGGCCCGTTTGAAGCCAACTTACAATCCACCTGGCGACTTTGGTGCTCATGAAGGATGCTCCACGGCGGAAGAAGAGTTATTCTCAAAGCTTGGCATCACGGGGAGTTTGAAAGAAGACGTATATTTGGTGGCGCACTTGGATTGCTAGCTTTGCACCTTCGCCCTTGCAGTTGACGTCCGAGCACTTCCAAGATTGCAAGTATTCTGGCGAGCAAAAGAATAGCTAGACTTTTCACCCTGCTGGAGCGAGAATATGTGAGATTATTGAAGAAAGTAAAGAGACCATTCCCACCGCAGAGAAGATTATCCCGTGATGAGGCATGACCCAATTCTCTACCCCGAAGTTGCAAAGAGACTGTATTTTGGAGATTTGATATCGCATTCAACTAGAAGGCTTAGTGATTACGTCTTGGAGATTTGTTGATTTGATCGTGCAGTTGGCTCAGAAGCTTATTAACCACAACCAGAGACTTGTAGAACTTGAAAGAACACATGAGGAGTGCAGTCGGCCTGAAGGCTTGAAGACCGCATCTTGGAGATTTGTGGATCCGATCGTTCAGCTGATCCAATAGCTTGTTGACCACATTTGGAGATTTATGGACTTGACCGTGCAACCAGCTCAAATCTTGTTGACCACATTCGGAGATTTATGGACTTAACCGTGTAGCTAACTCAAAGCTTGTTGACCGCAGCTAGAGTTTGTGGAACTTGGAATGCAATCGGGCCAGAGGGTTGGTGATGTTATAGCTGCACGAACAAATTATTCTATCCAAAGATCACGACTGAGCTTAGAAGTTATTTAAGATGCCTACATACCTAATGAAAGGATCAAGTCATAACGTAGTTCAAAGACTGAGATGATTTTGAGGGGGAGCCGTACACAGTTTATACTCATGCGGGCCAAGAGTATCCATTGCTTAGCCACCCTGAACCAGGTGGAGTATTTTTTATATTTAGCCACATGCAATACCTTCAGTGGAGTATGTTAGCAGTTTAACCACATACATTACCATTAGTGGGTACCGTACACAGTTTATACTCATGCGGGTCAGGAGTGATGCAGTTTAAGCTCGTGCGTCAAGGGCAATATTTTTTGAATTTGCTGACATTTTATACTCATGTCAAGGAGTTTACTTAAATTTGATTTAAACAGTTTATACTCATGTTAAGGAGTACACTTTGAATTTGACTTTAACAGTTTACACTCGTGTTAAGGAGTACACTTTGAATTTGACTTTAACAGTTTACACTCGTGTTAAGGAGTACACTTTGAATTTGACTTTAACAGTTTACACTCGTGTTAAGGAGTACACTTTGAATTTGACTTTAACAGTTTATACTCGTGTTAAGGAGTACACTTGAATTTGACTTTAATAGTTTATACTCGTGTTAAAGAGCACACTTGAATTTGACTTTAACAGTTTATACTCGTATTAAGGAGTACACTTGAATTTGACTTTAATAGTTTATACTCGTGTTAAAGAGTACACTTGAATTTTACTTTAACAGTTTATACTCGTATTAAGGAGTACATTTGACTTTGACTTTAATTTTTTTTTTTGTTATAAGACAGTTTATGCTCATATCCAGGAGCCTTTGCGACTTGAAGATGAAGATTATTTGCCCCCCGCTTCTTCTTGGGATGGCACAACCATTTCATGATTCTCAGGAATTCTTGGCATTTGGAAGATAAGACTCCATCTCATTGATCCATTTGCCTTCATAATTGGGACGAGCATTGGCTTCCACTCGAATCTTGTCAGTTGTACAAAACCATCTTCATTGAACTTTTTGAGTTGATTCATAACTTGCAGGCGAGGCCGTGTTCTTGTTCTTTCTGCAATACTTGTATAGTATGAGTTGACAGTGACTTCCACTTCATTCGTATGAGGAATTTTGGCAGTACAAAAAGAAGAATTTTGGCCATCTATTTCATCAGAGGTAGCATGCACTGTTTTGACTTTTGGCTGAAAGCCTCTCTCAGTGAACAAGTCAACTAAAGTTAGGGGGTCCCGTTTGCAAATACCTAATGATTTCTTTGATCCAACATGCTGAGTTTTGGAGCTTTTGATCGACTCATGGTGCTTGCGCTTAATTGGAGTTGGATTTCCTGACCATGTCTGATGAATTTGCTTGACGCGTTGCATTTGTCTTCTTTGGCTAGTCACCAGAGTCCACTCGCTGCCATCATCAGTTTTAGTAGAAGGCTTTGTCATTGATTTAGTGTTTGCATCAACACACATATTTTCAACCATATGAGGGTCAAAACTCCCAAATTGGATTGTTGTCGATGCCCCCATGAGTGTAGGTGACAAAACGACACTTTTCTTGACTTCAAGGATATCATTTGCACTTGCAATAGTTGTGACGCTAGCAATATTTGCATCTGCAGCATCTTCACTGTCAAGGATTATCTTCCCATCCTTCGCTAGTGCCATGATTTTGTCTTTAACCACAAAGCATTTTTCTATAGGGTGACTAATGACTCGATGGTATTTGCAATACTTCGGATTGTTCACCCTCCCACTTTCTTCGGGGCGCTTTGGTTCTGGTAGTTGAATCAACTTTCTTGCCAGTAGCTCATCAAATATGTGGGAGACATCAAAGTTTGGGAATGGGTACTCCCTCTCTTGCATCTCTTTTAGTGTTAGCCGACGTCTTTCACTTGGGATGTGTTGATTTCCTAACTTTCCTTTGCTCTTGTGATTGCTGGCAGGGATTTTGACATGGGCTGCCTTAGCGAGCATGGACTCTTTGGTGGAGGACTCATTGTAGTCATCATTCTTCTTTGTACTTCTCTTTTCTTTCCACTGATCTTTCGCAGAGAAGTTGGTTCCATGATTAGCGATGCTGAACTCCATGTCATGGGCACGAGTAGCTAGCTCTTCAAAGTTGCGAGGCTTGATTCCTTGGAGAATGTATAAGAGCCCCCAATGCATTCCTTGGATGCACATCTCCACCGCAGAAATCTCGGAGAGCTTATCTTTGCAATTTAGGCTTAACGCACGCCAGCGGTTGATGTAGTCCACAACTGGCTCATCTTTCCATTGTCTTGTGTTGGTTAGCTCGATCATGCTTACGATGCGCCGTGTGCTGTAGAAGCGATTGAGGAACTCCTTCTCCATTTGATCCCAACTGTTGATGGACTCAGGCTCCAAATCAACATACCAGTCAAAAGCGTTTCCCTTTAGCGAACGCACGAATTGCTTTACCAAGTGGTCGTTATAAGTTCCCGCATTGTTGCATGTCTCTACGAAATGTGTGACATGTTGCTTCGGGTTGCCCTTCCCATCAAACTGTTGAAACTTTGGAGGTTGGTAGCCTATCGGCATCCTCAGTGAGTCGATACGTCTGGTGTAGGGCTTCGAATACCTTGGATAATTCTGCGTCGGGGCACTAAATTGAGCTTTGATGGTGTTGGCAATCATGTCTTGCAGTTGTTGTACAGACAATGTGGCAATAGAGGTGATTGATTGTTCAAGCCTTGGCATGTGCTCGTGTTCTGGAAGTATTTTATGAGTTCGCCCTTCATATGCAGCTCGAACTTGAGGAGGTTGATGCCGGTGACTTGGTTCTCCAACGTTTGAATGCTCCAACTTGTCCATAAGCTGAGTGATTTGGAAGTCTTTATCCTCAATAGTTTTTTGCAAGGTTGCTATAGCTTGAGCCATTTGAGCTAACTGGTCGTCTACAGAGGTTGCTTCAGCAAAGTGGAGCGCTTTGCCAGCAGATGCCGTTGGGCTTGGAGGATTGGAACTATAGAAGGACTCAGAATCGGAGACCTTGGCTTCGGTTGAGGATTGATTGACAGCATCCTCAGCAGGCTTGTTAGTGTCGTCCCTTGTGGTAACACCAACGTTATTCTTCTTAGGGGCCATTGAACTTGTTGCACAAATGATTTGATATGTCTGTAGTGAGAAAAGAGATGAGGGGTAGGTTCGGGTCCCACCGGGCGTGCCAGAAATTTGTTCACACAAAATTTCGTATTTTGTAAATACAAATTACAAATTGAGAAATGTATGTGACAAAT
Organism: Petrea volubilis; assembly: GCA_026212405.1. NCBI lineage: Eukaryota > Viridiplantae > Streptophyta > Magnoliopsida > Lamiales > Verbenaceae > Petrea > Petrea volubilis. The sequence continues at coordinate 5,508 of JAOWBU010000404.1, forward strand.
ATTTGAAAAGTATATGATTTAGTGGAAAATAATCCCTAAAAGATTAATCCCCTGATTCTTTTCTCCGAATATTCCAATAACGCGATTCGTGGGCTAAGTAGCTTGATCACGAATCAAACGCCGAAAACTTCGATGAACACCATGAAGAACACCGTGAACACCGTGGACTTGACTTGACTTTGACTTAAAGAAAAAACGCCGATTTGCTGGTTTGACACCTTGACTGCAGATCAAACGCCTTATTTGGATGATTTCTGCGAAGAACGCCTTGAACGTCGCTTTAATCACCGTGGATTTGATTTGGAGAAAACGCCAAAACGCGGGGCTAACACCTTGATCGCGGATTGAACGCCTTGATTTGATGACTTTCGCGAAGAACGCCGGGAATTTCGCCTTCGATCTTCACGAATCTTCTTGAGCTTGCCTTGAGAGAATTTCGGGATCTTCTTGGCTTCTCTTGCTCTTGAAAACTCCTTGATGTTTTTTGAGCTCCAAATGACCCCTATTTATAGGTGTTTATGCAGGGGTTTTGGATTGCTAGCAACTTCTTCGATATTTATCTCTTTAATATCAATTATTTTTAAAGGGAAAAATACCATTTATGTGTCACTATTTGATTGGTCCATGCGACCAAATGCGCCACTTGTCACCATTTTATTGGTTTTGGATTTTCGGACTGCAAGACTTGATTTAATTGGCCGAAACATCTCATATTGACACTTGGCGACCTCTTATTCGTCGATAAAATAAATATTAAAACATTAATTAAAATTAACTATTTAATATTGAAATTAAATTTAAGAAATTCCAAAATATAAATAGAAAATTTAATTAATATTTAATATTTTAATTTACATTTATCAACTTTTGATTGAACGAAATTTAATCGCCAACAGCTACTATTTAGTCCAAAGCAAATAATGTGATTCCTATCAATTGGGTTTCAAGACAATCTTATCATTTTAAAGTTAATGTTCGTAATTTGTAATTTATAGATAACTAGTGTCGTTGCGCGTTTCTTGATATCTTCAAAATGTACTTCCAATGATACATTTAGCCCGCTTTTTTTCATTTTTATTATTTCGTTTGATGATATTTATTTTTGCAGTTTATAACATTGATATGTGCATACAAGCACGGAGCTAGAATTTTTTTTAATTAAAGTGGTAGGTTTAAATTTTGGGCGAATTACACTAACTACCCCTGAGGTTTAGTTAATTTACGAAAAACCCCCTACTTTTTCAAAAATTACCAAAAACCCCCTAAGGTTTCAAAAATATTACAAACTTATTCAAATTTTCGAAAATACCCCTTCCTTTTTTTTGGGTGATTTACACTGACCACCCTGAGATTTGGTTAATTTACGAGAAACCCCCTATGGTTTCAAAAATTACCCAAATCCCCCCGAAATTATACCAATATTACAACTAGCACCTATTTAGGTTGACTTATTAACAATCTTAAATCTTTTTTTTCCCCTCTGTAATATTGTTATCATAAAATTTTCATGTAATAGATTTGAAAAAAAATATGATTATTTATTCAAATAAATATTTTGAATTTAATGCATTAAAGGTATCTACCAACACATCAAGTATGTTATATTATCGCTAATACGGAGTAAATTTTAAGAGAAATTAGTTAGAGTCCTCAAGCTAAATAAAGTTTTCAAGTGCATTATTTAATTTCAATTTTTTATTTCAATCAATGTTTATATTTCTTATTTCACATAATGGATATATACGATGCATATAATTATATTTTTCTCAAATATAAATTTAGCACATATTACGTATATTTAGTATAAATTCATAACATTAAATTCGGAATATTTATTTGAATAAGTAATCATATTTTTTTTTCTAAATCTATTAAATTAAAATTTTATGATAACAATATTACAGAGGGAAAAAAACGAATTAATATTGTTGATAAGTCAACCTAAGTAGGTGCTAGTTGTAATATTAGTATAACCTCAGGGGGTTTTTGGTAATTTTTGAAACCACAGGGGGTTTCTCGTAAATTAGCCTAATCTCAGGGTGGTCAATGTAAATCACCCAAAAAAGGAGAAGGGTATTTTCGAAAATTCAAATTAATTTGTAATATTTTTGAAACTTTGGGGAATTTTTGGTAATTTTTGAAAAAGTAAGGAGTTTTTTGTAAATTAGTCAAACCTCAGGGGTGGTCAGTGTAATTTTTCCTTAAATTTTTATGAAATATAGAGAAGACCTTAGCTTTTATTACTTTGAAGGAAAGTAACTTCAAATTTTAAGAAAAATATACGTATGACACAACTTTATGTAGACTTGAGGAGAAGAGAAATAGACGAATGGACATTTCAATCATTCTTTGGCTGCATCTCTGACATGATTTTTGTCTTAACCTTTGTTTATTTTTTTATTAGATAGTAGGAAACACTACTTTTAACTATTGAAAATCTTCATTCCTTTTTCTATAATTGCATATTGTAATGCCAGCAACTCGTGACTTTTCATAAGAAATCACATTTATTTTTATTTTTTGATAATAATTATATTAAATCAAATTATACTCAAGGGCTTTGTTTAAAATTTTTCTTTTCAGTAATTAAGTAAAATTTTAAATTACGATATCACATTTTTTTAATTGAAGTTTCGCTTACTTATTTGTTTTGTTTTTATTTTTTATTAATTTTTATCTTTAGAGAGTTGAATATATTTTTAACAAACTTCTTTTAATTTCTATTATATAGGTGTTTGTAAAGATAGGACAAGGTTATGAATGGATTCCAAAGTATTTAAATAAATTGAAGTTTAATGTAGAGCTAACTAGATCAATTTAGTACAAACCTATTAATAATTTGTATTTTATTTATTTATAAGAGTGCATTTTTCTATAAAAAGTTTTGTTAGATGTATTGCTAAAGCTAAAAGTTTAAGGACATGTTTGATGGAAAATTTTCAGATGTAAATAGGCTAAAACACATGAATAGGCATGTTCGATTCGACAATCCATTCTCTTATAAGGAAGTGGCTCAAAATGTGGCTTGCATTATGAATTTCGCATAACACCTTATGACAAAGTCATTTAGGAGGTAAATTTTTGATATATGACCATTAGCAAGTGGGCCTTATAATTTTACTATTTTGCCCTCCAAGTTGCTTCTGTCATGAATTACTGCAGCAATTAAACATGAAAACTCTATTGTTCAAGAAGGGAAAATAGAGAATCAACAATCAAATACAACACATACACAGCCAAATGAAACACAATTACATGGTAAGGAATTTCATTTAATACCACAGAAAAACGACCTTATAAAATGCCTTGAGCATGGGCCTTACCAGGATAAGAAATGATACATCTTATAGGTGAAAATGTTGTATCAAACATATCTTAATTGTAGGGAAAATTACACTGACTATCCTTGAGGTTTGGCCAATTTACGAAAAATCCTTTTTTTTCAAAAATTACCAAAAACCCCGTAAGGTTCTATCCATATTACAAACTTATTTCAATTTTCTAAAATACTCCTTTCCTTTTTTTGGGTGATTTACACTGACCACCTTGAGATTAGGTTAATTTACGAGAAACTCCTTATAGTTTCAAAAATTACCAAAACCCCCCTGAGGTTATACCAAATTACAACTAGCACCTACTTAGGTTGACTTATCAACAATATTAATTTTTTTTCCCCTTTTTTGCTATCATAAAATTTTCATGTAATAAATTTGGAAAAAAAATGTGATTACATATTCAAATAAATATTTTGAATTCAATGTTATGAATTTATACTAAATATACGTAATATGTGCTAAATTTATATTTGAGAAAAATATAATTATATGTATCGTATATATCCATAATGTAAAATGAGAAATATAAACATTGATTGAAATAAAAAATTGAAATTAAATAATGCACTTGAAAACTTTATTTAGCTTGAGGACTCTAACTCATTTATCTTAAAATTCACTCTGTATTAACGATAATATGACATACTTGATGTGTTGTTGGATACTTTTAATGTATTAAATTCAGAATATTTATTTGAATAAATAATCACATTTTTTTTCAAATCTATTACATGAAAATTTTATGATAATAAGGGGAAAAAAAAGAATTAATATTGTTGATAAGTCAACCTAAGTAGGTGCTAGCTGTAATATTGGTATAACCTCAGGGGGTTTTTGGTAATTTTTGAAACCGCAGGGGGTTTCTCGTAAATTAACCTAATCTCGAGGTGGTCCGTGTAAATCACCCAAAAAGAGGGAAGGAGTATTTTCGAAAATTAAAATAAGTTTGTAATATTGATATAACCTTATGGGATTTTTGGCAATTTTTTAAAAAGTAGAAAGTTTTTCGTAAATTAACCAAACCTCAGGAATAGTCAGTGTAATTCGTCCCTTAATTGTATTATGAGTGATGATTATCCTCTTCTAAAAAGAAAGTATGAAAGGCACCCATGATAATTGGTTTCAAGCTTTAGTATAATAAAAGTGATATATGCACATTGACACGCATGTAATACTCTAATTATTAGTAAGGCTCTGCTCCGAGATCATTGAGACACTACTCCCTAAGCTATTCTACTCCTAGAGGAAGCCTTTCTCCTACCAGCTCGGCTCCTTATCTCAAAGTTCCTTTACTACAAGTTTTCCTGTCCTTCAAATTCTGGCAAGCATCAATTTCATTTGTACAACTAAAAAAAGAAAAAAGTGGAACACCATCATGGAAATCTCCAAGAAATACAAATTAGCTTAAATGAATGTTATGGGAAAAACTTACCTTAAAATGCGATACGAAACGCGTGTAAACTCTTCCATGATGAGTATGGAAAGCTTCCCTAGAAACATGGCAAGAAATGAGGCCTGGATAGATTAGATGAAGAGGGTGTTTGGCTAAACTTATAAGTTTTTTAAAACACTTTATAAGATATTTTAAAGTTTATAAGATGCGGTGGAGTGTTTGGCAAAATTTTAGAGAAAGGTACTTAAAAGTTTCTAAATAAGATGTTTAAGAACTTGTAAGAGTCTTTCATTTTTCATTTTTTTTTTCGTTTTTTTTAAAGTAAAGAGATGCTAACTTATTTATTAAAATCATACCAAACTCCTTGTTTTCAACCAAATTAATTACCATTTCACTATTACTAACATCTTATAAGCTACATACCATCTTATTTATCAAAACACTTTAATAACTTATTTTTAAAATAAGATCTAACATCTTATACATTCTTCAAACATCTTATAAAATGTAGGAGTGCAAAGACCCAGGGAAAAAGCGTGACAACAGGCCGAACTAAAGCAAAATACTTTTTCTTGCTAGGTGTGATCCGTTGAACATAGATCCAATTTTTCCATTTTTTGGATTCCTTGGAATTTTGTTTTGCCGTTCCTGATGGTCTCAAGAACAATTTTAGATCAGGCCCAAGAAGAACTACTGTAGGGGATTTATTAAAACTATTGAATTCAGAATATGATAAAGTAGTTCCGAGTGGGGAATGACTCCTTCGACAGGCATCGCAATGGCTCTATTTGCAGTATTTCTATCTATTATTTTGGAGATTTATAATTTTTTCATGTTATTGAATGGAATTTCAATAAATTAAATCTATAACAACCACAAAGTCCTAACTTTTAAATAAAAAAATAAATCAACTAAAATTTCAAATAAGTTTAGCCAAACATCCTTGGAGTCTATAAGGAAATTTCAAACTTGAAAGCTTCCAAATGTTAAAAACATTGTATAATTAAAGGAGAAGAAGAGTCAACGGATAAACAACTATATGGAACATTAACTCATCTAAGTTTCAACCGTGTATGCTTCCGTTAAAAGATGAATGCAAGACTTTTTTCATGATCTCATAAAATCTATAAGTTTTGTACGTCGCATTTATATGGCTGTTTTTGAATGAATGCATTTGGAGTTAGAAAACTTACATAATAACAAACCAAAATTTATTCGTATAATTTCATGTTACAATAATTGAAAATGCTTGAGTTGCTATTTGGAGCTTACTTTCTAGTTGTGGTTATTATTCCAAATATTGATCTAATAGGGAGTCAATAAAAATTTTCTACGAAATTGTTAAATCAAACCCTGTAATTCGAATATGATTTAAATTTATTGAGAAGTTTGGATGGCTCTTTCGAATTAAATTTAACATGGTCTGGATATGATTGATCCAAAGACCATATAAAGTCGAGATTAATCCAAACAAAGTTACATTGCGTATTTTATTAATGTTCAAACTTAACTCTCAAAAAAAAAAAAAAAAAATTCTTAACTTTATGAAGACTTATATTCATATATTAAAATTAAATTATTTGATCCGTCTTCTTTCTTTATTTTGGACGAATATCACTAATTGTCCTCAATATTTAAATTTAGAATCACTCTACGCACTTATATTTAAATCATGATATTCTATTCCTACTATTCTAAATTAGTAACACACTAATCCATCAAACAAATTAAACATGCGGCCGATTTTACTGAAAAACACTCATGATTTGAAGAGTATTTTTGCCAGATTCAAAATTTAATTACACTTTATTTTTTTAATTATTTTTTCCCGAAACACTTGGCATATTTCTATTGTTTTCTGTAGAAACCCTTTTTCTTTTTCTTTTTCTTTTTTTTTGTAATTTTTTTTTTCCTAGGTACAAACTATAAATGAAGGTGTTTCCTCTTCATTTTTCAGACTTTAAAGTACTATATTCTGCTGCTGTTTTAACGAGGCAGGAAGCAATAATGATATTTGCACTTGTCTCTGGCATAAAAGAGAGAGGAGGAAAAAAAAAAAGGAACGAAAGTGCAAGTAAAGATTAAATTGACAAAACTGTCCGTCAAGTAAATAATTTTTTAATGAAATTTGATTGCATATTTATCAAAAAGATAGAAAATATTGCAACTTATGTAACAATTTATTTATTTTTTCATTAAGAAGTAATGCGATTTTAATTTTAAAGGAGCAATTTGGACAAACTCGACTCGTGTGTATATCAAAAAATATATTATTTAATTATTTATTTAAATTTTAATAAATTACATTACAAATATATTAATATAAATATTAATACCTTTTTATTATTTATTAAATTTATGATAAATGAATATTGAAGTAATTTACTTAAAATAAAAGAAAACTATGTGCTTAAAAGATAATAAAATATTAGAATTAAAAAATTATTAAATAGTGTGATATGAGAGAATATGCAAAGAAGATACTGAGAAAGTAAAAAAAAAAAAAGACACTGTCAAATTGGGAGAGAGAAAAAATAGGAGAGGAATTCACATATTGAATTTAATGACAAATTCAGATAGTCACTGCATGATCCTCCCTCTTTATATATTAATATAGATAGTATAGATTTCAAAAATCATAAATAACATGATCTCTTTTGTTTAATTTATTTTCTGTGATATACAGTCGAATGCAAGTCTTATGAGGGGGATTAGATGCTATCCAATTAGGTACTGTCTAATTCAATTTTTAATTATTGAATCGAGTATTATAATATAATATATATTTAATATTTTTTAATATTATTATATTTAAATTTAATGACTAAAAATACTCATTGACGGAACATCAAATGCGTAAGAAAAACGAACATTACCAAATGGAAAAAAAAAAAAAATAAAATCGGAAAACTAAACCCGACCGACGCGCATAGACCCACCCAAGTCTCTGAAAATTCAACTATCGGGCTTCTAACAGTCAAACCCACGCAAAACCCGATAATACAAATACCATTTCCTTATATTCCGTTACGTCTCTGTTAAGATTGTTTCTCTCTCTACAATCAACAATCAGAACTCAGGGACTTCCGATCAACAACGTTAATACTTCTCATTTATCGATCGATCGATTGGGGAGGGGAATATACGACTGACAGCTTGTTTGGGCTACCGAGTTCACCAGCATGTCGATGTCTGATTCAGATACCTCGTCGCAGGGCAGCGAGTACAAGAATTTCCGTCAAATTAGCCGCGACAGTAAGTTAATTTTACACGAGACGCTTGCCTACAGGGACTTGTATGTGTTTGTAGTATGGGTGTTTGCTGAATTTTAGTTTGGTTGTATGTTGTTTGTTTGATCGGATTGAGTGAAATGCTGTGATTTGGCTGCTCAGATTGATGTGGCATGTGTTGAAGAAGTTAATTGGTTTCCGTTTCGGTTGTTTAGCTTTTGACCCTTGAATTTTATGGTATTTGATATTTTCGGAACTTGATCTCCTTGTATCTTTTGTTTGCTATGGCTTGGGGGAAGTGGATATGTTACATGGAAGTATTGGTGTGCTTTTAAATCCTTTGATGGTCTTCAAATTCTTTTTGGAGGAAAGAATTGTGTGTGGTGAAAATTTGTTTACAGAGAAAAGGAATAGGATTGGCGCCCTATCTTATGTATGATGAGCCAAACCTAGGATTTGACAACAAAGAGAGGACTGAAATTGGTTAATACGTGGGTCTTCCTGGAAAAATGAGCAAGCTGTATGAAGAAAGCAGGTGAACAATGGAGGATAATTCCCTCTTTAGAAAGATAGCATTTGGGTCTTTAAAAAACTGGAGAATTTTACTTTTCTACACAACCAGAGGGTGTATTCATCTCCGTGGCAGTGGGAATATCCATCACTGTGGCAACCTGCATCAAAATTTTGATGGCACCGTACTGGAAATTGAGAGGCTTTGGCAACCCATAAGCACTCTTTCTTTCATTTCACTATCTTCAGGAGGGGTTTTCGCAGCAGGAGGGGTAGGTTGATTGCTGGTGAATATTGCCTCCCATTTTTCGGTTGACCTATTTTGGTGGAGAGAGAATATTTATGTGTTAAGGTTGGTGGTAGAGTGTTAGGGTTTGATGGAGGGAAGTGTAGGATAAGTGATATTTTTAGTCATTGAAGATTTTATAGAGAAAATCTCTTTTGATGTGTTATTTTAGAACAACATAAATGAGTATTTATACAAGTAGAATAAATTCTAACTAGGAAAGAATATAAAAGGGAAACCTAACTAGGATAAGAATATATACTTCACATCTCTAAAAATTTGTCTAATTACTCAAAATCTGTCAACACTCCCCCTCAAGTTGCTACATATATATCAGACATGCTCAACCTGCGAACCAACGTATGAAAGGTTGAATTACTAAGCCTCTTAGTAAACACATCAGCCAATTGTTTTTCAGATGCCACATGGAAAAGTTTGAGGGATCCTTTTGTCAGTTTCTCCTTCATAAAATGTTGATCAATCTCTATGTGCTTTGTTCGGTCATGATGCACTGGATTATGAGCAATATTGTAGAATAAGGATGGAGTACCCCTTCTCATCAACTTTAGCACCTTTGTTAAGGTTCTCAACCAAAGTAACTCACAAACTCCTTGAACCATAGCTCTATACGTGGCTTCTGTGCTTGATTGAGCAACCACACTTTGCTTCTTGCTTCTCCAAGTAAGCAAATTCCCTCCAACAAGCATGTAGTAACCCGTGGTTGACCTCTGTTCATCCGGACAACCAACTACTATCTGGAGGTGGCCATTTTTGGAGAGAAGAATACCTTTCCTAGGACAAATTTAAGATACCTCAAAATACAAAGGACAACCTGCAATTGAGGTTCACGAGGATCATGCATATATTGACTCACCAAGCACAATAGGGTTTTGATTGTGTTCATTTTGGCAACTGGGGCAAATGTCTCTTGGTAGTCCACTCCATAGGTTTGAGTGAGTCCCTTAGCCGTCAATCTTGCTTTGTATCTTTCAATCGGACCATTTGCCTTGTATTTTACGATAAACACCCACTTACAGCCAATCGATTTCCTTCATAATGGAGGGTATACAAGTTCCCAAGTCTCATTTTTGACAAGGGCCTTCATCTCTTCAACCGCTTCCATGTGGTAAGGCCTCTAAAGGGCTTTTAAAGTTGAGAGTTTTGAGAGACATTTTGTTAATTAGGTAAGCAGCAACAAGGGTTGCATCTCCCCAAAATAGTTTTGGGAGATTCATAGTCAACAATAAGGGATCAAGCAATTTCTAGCAAGTGTCTATTTTTCCTTTCAGCAACACCATTTCAAGCACTAGTATAAGGGAAACTCGTCTGATGTATTATCCCACTAGATTCCTAATAAGTACAAAACCCCCATCCATTATCAATTCTTAGAATTTTATCCTTAGCATCAAACTGGGTACAGATCATTTTATGAAATGATTGAAAGCAAGAAAGCATATCACTTTTTGCTTTTATCTAATAAACCCCAAGTCAATCTAGTGCAATAATCAATGAATGTGACAAATCACCAAGTAATAGATAGTGAAGTGTTTTTGGGTGGGTCCCCAAACATGAGAATGGATTGTCATAAAAGGAATTGTACTTTTATTATTGTTCAAAGAATAAGAGTTTTTAGTATGTTTAGCATACTCGCAAGCACCACAAAGTACGGTATCACTTTAGTCTTTGCAAACAAAGTGGGAATAACTTTTCTAAGACTAAAAATGATGGATGTCCTAATCGTCTATGTCACTGCACTATGTCTTGGTTGAGGTCCTTATTCTCACCATAGAATGTGGAACTTTGCAAACAAAGTGGGAATAACATTTGTAAGACTAAAAATGATGGATGTTCTAATCGTCTGTGTCACTGCACTATTTCTTGGTTGACATCCTTATTCTCACCATAGAATGTGGAACTTTGGCTCCCCTCCAAAAAGTATAAGCAATCCTGCAGTCTACTAGAGCCAATCCTCTTTTCCGTTTGAAAGTCTTAAAAGTCACAATAATTAGGATAAAATCAATCTTGCAATTAAGGGCCTTAGTGATAGAACTGACACATAAAAGATTGATTGGGAAGCAAGGGACATGAATAACTGAGGATAGTTCAATGTTGGGAGGACAAAATAATATAGCCTATTCCAGATACACGAGTAAAGGATCCATCAGCTATTCGAACTTTACTTCTTTCTGTGCATGGTGAGTAACTAAGAAAAATTTTGGAAGAGCCTATCATGTGTCTATTGCTCCAGAGTTTATAACCTAGGAAAAGTTGTCAATGTTAGCAAGAAATATGTTACCCGATTTCACAAAATTGGAGTTCCTGATAGTTGATGGAGACTGAAGCTCGGACAAAAGTCTCCTTAGATATTTGAATTTCTTCATTAGAGAGTGTTCCTGTAGTAGTGCTTTCACCAGATGAGCGTACTGCCTTAGTCAAATTCGCCTGATGTCTCAATGAGTTCCATTTCCTCCCTCTATGACCTCTAGTTGGTTGGTCAATCAACTTCCAACAATTCTCCTTAGTGTATCGTGGTTTACCACACTTCTCATATATCACTTTATGTTTGTTAGTCGCATTGTTGGATTTTATTAGGCCTTAGCTAGAATTAGCAGTCAATCGTGCTTTTCCAACTGGTACTGTGTAAAGCATGGCACTCCTACTCTTGTTGTTGAACATAAGAGTATGTTTGTTGTAAAGAGGGTAAAGGTTCTTTCGCAAGCACTTGAACCTTTATTTGGTCGCACTCTATATTCAAACCTGCAAGAAAATCATACAATCGCTCCTTTTATATTAACTTCTGAAACTTGATTGCATCCTTAGTACAATTGGCTTGAAAATCTTGATAGTAATCAAGTTCCTGCTATAAGCCGCTTAACTCATAGAAATATTGTGGGATAATTATCTCTCCTTGTTTTGTCTTATGAATTTTATTTTGAAGTTCATATATCTATGCATCGTTGCCTATCTGAGAAGAGATTTGGGATGCAACTTTCCATATCTTTTCAACATTGTTGAGCAATAAATACTCTTGGGCAATCTGCGGTTGGATAGAGTTGATGAGCTATGACATGACAAGGGAATCCTAAGAGTCCCATTGATAGTAGGCGGTATAAATCGTGTTAGTCTTTTTCTTATCCCCGTTCACATAACCCTGCAAATCCTCTAGCCTTGATGAACATAAGAAAAGACCTTGACCATGCAAGGTAATTAGTGCCATCAAGTTTTACGGACTGATTTGCAACGAGAAATTGTCACTATTAGGGGGACACTGTCTTTTTATTTTTAGTCATTTAATACAATTATTAAAAAATAAGGAAATAACTCAACAATTATCATTGTAAATAAGTTTCGGAAGCGAAGGCCAAAAATCACCCAAAGTTCTTGAAAACAGACAACAACAAAACTGAACTAATCCTAAAAGATGGACCTCCGGCCTGGACCACTGACAACTGGCCACAAAGGAGTATTTATACAAGTAGAATAAATCTTAACTAGAAAAGGAATAGAAAAGGAAAATCTAATTAGGATAAGAAAACCTAACTAGGATAGGACTATATACATCACATCCCTAAAATTCTGTCTAATTACTCAAAATCTGTCAACAGTAATACATAGAGTTTTTTAATGTTTCTTTTTTTTTTTTTTGGTGTTTTCCTTTAATACCCTAATACAGAAGGGCATTTATATCATTTTCTTTTCTCCATTAGCATTACAATGAGGGACATATACCTCGGGGTTGTTTTGTAATTCTGAACTATGGGTGTTGTTTGTAATAAGGTCCAAATTTGAGAGGTACGGCTGTAATTAGTTTCTGGCATGTATTCATACCTGTGGTTAAAGAAAAATATTGACTTCTACTGCAATTTTTATTGGTTCTTTCTACCACTCACTATGCAAAGTTAACAATCCATATGTGTTCCACATCATAATTATAAAGCAGTAATGACAACTATTGTCTATGGCGAGTTATCTTTTTTTTTTTTTTTTTTTTTTTTTTGGATAAATCATCTATGTGGAGTTAACAGTTTGTGGTTACTGGTGTCAGACTGGCCAGTATGTGGTGATGTGGTTATCTATGATATGGATTTTCATTTCAATTTATTCTATTTAAATTTTTGGTTGTGGATTGTGTCTAAGTCATCGTCTCTGGCATCCTTATATTTCAATGAATTACTTAAGTTGTTTACTGTTGTTAATTCTCCGTTGCACATTTTACAGGATTATTAAATGAAATGCTTCGGTCAGCCAAAACAGGGGATTCAAAGTCAAGTTGGAAGGTATGAGAAACTGACGTACCGATTCAGATAAGATTTGTAGGTTTTGAGCTCAGAGGACTGATAGGGCTTGTTTTTAATCTTCTGAGCGAGGAAGAATCCGTTGCTTGCCAAGAAATTGTTTAGCTCCGAATTATCTGAAAGAAACCCCAAAAATCTTTCAGAAATCACAGAGATATATGCATACAAGTTCATCAGACTGATCTGGAACTATCTTAGAGAGTCATTCATCCAGACTAATGCGCATACTTTTTGTTCATTAATAATATGTTTTATGTGGCAGAAAGAAAACATCCTTCAAAGTACGCTGGAGAGAAGGCATGATGTCCTAAGATGCTTAGAAAAGGATCATAGCATTTTTATAATTTTATCCATACTTTTCAGGAGGGATCATTAATACTTGAGATTAAGCATTGAAAACGAATTCAAGATTTTTGCCTTTACGTTTCTGCACTGCACTATTTTTCTCATTTGTCTCTCTTCTGTGTCCACTGCCCAAGAATTGGAAATCTCCTGAGTCCTGATATGGATCAAGTTTTGGCCTAAGGTTTTCGAAACCTCTAACCATTTAGTCTCAGTTCCCTCTAGAGGAATTTGTTTACTTTACTTGTTAGACCCAATTAAGGATCACCTCCATCTCCACACATTACATCATAATTGTTTGTACTACTTTTTAATGGTGTAAAGACAATATTTGATGTTGATTTTTACATATCCAATGTTTCTTGGTAGTGTTTATTTCTTGCTATTGGTTTTGTTACCTTCCAATTTTGTCACTTTCACCTGTAGGTACTCATAATGGACAAGTTAACAGTTAAAATAATGTCTTACGCGTGCAAGATGGCAGATATCACAGAGGAAGGAGTTTCATGTAAGAAATAGAAGGCCAGTCTCACAGAAAAATTGTATCTTTCTTCTGTTTTCCCTTTGCTTTGTGTTATGCTTTTTGCTATGATGATAATATTATCTATATGGTTTAGCTTAGGTTTTGAATGTTTCTCATAAATGCTTTATTTGTATGAATAGTTTAGTATTTCTACGAAATATGTTTCATTAAGAAGTATGTGCTTAGAATATACTACACCCGTCTAGAATTCCGTGTTCAGCTTGTGTTATTTACCAGTCAACTATTGTGAATGATTTTGCGGATACAACACTGAATAACTTAAATATTATTCTAAGAAGTATTTTAGTTTTAGTAAATCAAAAAAACTGGTTTCTTATTGAAAACCCTACCATATCAAGTTATAGATATGAATATAGTATATTAGTGAAAAGATCTGGCAGCTCAATATGATTGAGCTAACTCCCAGGCATTTCTTTACATTTTCATTTTTCCAAATCTCATCTAAAACTTACTGTAAATTTAAACATTGACATATGATGGAGCTAAAAGTGGGAACCTTGTTGAACAGTATCTGCTTATTAAGCAATGGGCTTCAAGTACATCTTTGTTTCTGTTTGATGGGTTAACAAATACTTCTGGTATGAAGTGTTTCTTTTTGTCGACCTTTTTTTTGTGCTTTTATTGCATTTGTGGTCTTTGCTTGTTCTGCGGGTTTGCCTAATGAGACAGACCACTTGGCTATTGGCCCTACACAATTTATATCCCTTCGCGTGTCACTGTCATATTTTACTCAAGTCTTCTCAATTTTTGAATTGAATATCTGTTGTTGAGAACTTTACAGTTATCTTTGAGAACATTAGCTTTCTACTTGGCTATATGGAACGTTTCTGGTAATTGCATTTTTAGTTTGGCATTCTGTGTTTAGTGTAAGTTAGTGGAAGTATTCTGTTATAAATGCTTTCCCAGACTTCCGATCTGGTAAGAAACAGGCACTTGTTGATTCTGTGATATCACCTGATTTTAGAGGAAGAAACAGTCGCTTGATTGATTCTGAAGTACGCAATCCTGCTGCTTATTCATTCTTTATCTAACAAAATATTTTAACATAATGGCTTGTGTAATAGTCCAACTTTGGCAGAATAAGCCAATGATAATGTTTAATACAAAATTTTGAGATAGAGAAGTAACATGTTGTGTCAATGCAGTGGTGGAAGACATACACAAGCGAAGACAACCATTGCCAACGATGGACGCCATATACTTTATCCAACCAACCAAAGAAAAGTATGACACTTCACTTCCTATTGTCTATTTTTGAGTTTTGACATCGTCAGGCTTGTAATATTGTGGGGTTTGGAAGTACAATCTGACCAACTAAGTCAATGATTTTAGAGCACTCTTGGTATGGTTCTTTTGCATGGAAATGTCTGGATGTTAGAGAAAGCAAGTCCATTGGATGTCTGACAAGATGTTTGCAACAAACTTAATCATGTTCAGATATGGAGCACCTTTTTTGTCCTATCTCTATCTATTTTTGAATGGATATCAATTTTCTTTTCATTTTATGATATATCTTTCTTGGTTAGTAATTCACGTCATTGGTCTACGGCCTATAAGCAGATCATTTGATGTCATTGTGGTGCTTGTCTCGTTATACACGGTATCGTTCATATATTACAAAGGGAATCAACCCAATTTCCTCTATTTTGTACTTTCCTTAATAGCAGTAAATTTATGTTCTTATTAATTTAGGAAAACGAGTAGGCAATGCTTGTAACAGAGAAAATTACAATTTCTTGATTGTTTGATAAGGAGAAATTATTCATGGCTAGGAATTTGGAAGATGATGAAGTTATAGGACTTTGGGAGTACTCTAGTTCCGCTAGTCCTGAATTAGTTGCAATTATTGCATATTAGTTGCGAGATAGTTGTAACTCCTGATAAGATGTCTTTTTCCCACGGACGGCCTCCAAACAAGCCCATACAATAAGGGTTTAACATGCAAACAAGAGGAAGGAGGTGGTGATACCTCATTAGACATGTGGCAGTCATGGGAAGTGTGTTAGGACAGGTCTCGTGCATCCAAGAGGGCATAGACACTATGTAGAGAGGGTTTCCCCCAATTCCTCTTCTAGAATGGATGCCACTGAGCAAGAACAATAAAGAACATACGACATCTAGCTGGATACTTAAAAAATGCTTACCAAGAAATAACTACCAAAAAAAAAAAAAAGATCTACCAAGAAACATGCACACCACCTTACTTTAAGCTTGTAAAATTTTATCATAGAAGTTTATAAACTCCTATAAAAATTTTGCCCCACACTTTGTGACATCGTATAAGCTCTCAAACATCTTATAAGATGTAAGATGTTTTGAGGAGCTGCTAAGCTTAGCGTGACACCCTCTTAAATATTCTTCTCTTAGTGTGTTCGGTCTCTCTCTCTCTCTCTCTTCATTTGTATCTACATGCTGAAAGATGTATGTGCTTGCACATAGCATTTTTAGTTTTCAATTAATCCATTCAAAATCTTGCTTACTATGGTTCACCTTT
This sequence comes from Petrea volubilis, assembly GCA_026212405.1. NCBI lineage: Eukaryota > Viridiplantae > Streptophyta > Magnoliopsida > Lamiales > Verbenaceae > Petrea > Petrea volubilis. The sequence goes on from JAOWBU010000404.1 coordinate 21,937, forward strand.
GTTATAGTTTTTTGTGCAGGTATTAGTTTCTTGCTTGAATTTTTCCCCCATTTCTTCCTCTTTCATGCTCTCATCCATGTGTTTTTCTTGATATGCAGCATTGTTATCTTCCTCTCTGATATGTCTGGAAGATCTCCATTGTACAGAAAGTATGTGAAATATTTGATTGTTTGTATTATGTTCTTCTCTACAACTTAATGGAGTTCTGCCTCACCCTTCCCGATTTACCTAGACCACTTACTGAGTAAATTAATTCATATGGGCTTATCTCGATGTTTTTCCTACTTTTTCTCCTGCCGTAGGGCATTCGTCTTCTTTAGCTCACCTGTTTCCCGGGAATTGGTTACTCACATAAAGAGAGATGGAAGTGTTTTGTCTCGCATTGGTGCCTTGAGAGAGGTAATTTCTGCAATGTAAATTGTTTTGTGATACAAGCTTTATATCATAGAGTTATGTTTCCTCTTTGTTCTCATTTTGATCTGAAATCCACAGATGAACTTGGAGTATTTCGCCATAGATAGCCAGGTATATGATCCTTAAGACTCATTTGGAGTTCCTTCTTGTCGCTGTCATACCCTTTATGGTTTAATATTTACAAGAAAAGGGGAGCTCAAGTGGAATGCTTTGAGGAACAAATATGTAAAGATAGACGTCCCATATAAATGAGTGACCATTTAAAATGATTTTACTCTATTTCATATACATTTGGATAACTTTTTCAGTTTCTGGCTCCCTGCTTTTTTTAAATGTTTCTTGTATAGTGGAAAATTTCAACGTCCTGCTGGAGGCATGAGTTTTTTAATAATAACCTATAATAATAGGGTTTTGTCACTGACAATGAGAGGGCCCTCGAGGAACTCTTCGGGGATGAGGAAAGCTCTCGGAAAGGTGATGCATGTTTGAATTTGATGGCTAACCGCATAGCTACTGTATTTGCATCATTGCGGGTATGTGATCTAAGTTCTGACTATTTGGCCCAGAACATAAGTGATAAAACAGAGTCAAGACCTTTGAAATGTTGTCACATGACAGGAGTTTCCATTTGTGCGCTACCGTGCTGCCAAATCCCTGGATCCTACAACAATGACAACTTTTCGTGATCTAATTCCTACAAAGCTTGCAGCTGCTGTTTGGAACTGTCTTATGAAATATAAATCCAACCTCCCCAACTTTCCCCAGTCAGAGACATGCGAGCTGCTTATCCTAGACAGATCAATAGACCAGGTCTAGTCATCTATTGCAAATCGATATCTCAAAATCTTAGGTATCACAGTTTTATTCTATCATGTATGAAACTTTTATGTTTCTTGTGCAGATTGCTCCAATTATACATGAATGGACTTATGATGCAATGTGTCATGACTTGCTAAACATGGAAGGGAATAAATACATCCACGAGGTAATGCCTTTGAAATCTTTTTCCCCATTGTTTCATAATTTTTTTGGAAATTCCTCAGCTACTCTATGCAATTATATTGCTTAGGTTCCAAGCAAAACAGGTGGTGTTCCTGAGAAGAAAGAGGTCCTTTTGGAGGATCATGACCCTATCTGGCTAGATCTCCGCCATGCACATATAGCTGATGTATGTAGTTGTAGCAACTTCCACTTACCTTTTTAAATGTCTGGTTTCAGGGGGGTCTATACCTTATTGTAAAATTTACTTTTCTCAATTGTTTACTGTGTCAGGCTAGTGATCGGTTGCATGAGAAGATGACAAACTTTGTGTCAAAAAATAAAGCTGCACAAATCCATGGGTCCAGGTTGGTTGGTTGTGCAATCTGATAGATTTTGGTTCCCACATGAAACACATTTCTCTGAATTCAAGGTGAACTCTAATTTGAAATGTTGGTCCTACCCAGGCCCAAACCCAAACCAAACATTACCCATGCTGGACCCTGGCCCAATTCAGACCCAGACCCAGACCCAAGTGGGCCTGGTAATAAGACCCAGCTCCTTTGATTGGGTACAAGTTGGACCCTGTGGGTAAACTGTTTCAGTAAAACTTTGGGTCTGTTTTAGTCATTGGGTTTGTTGGGCCTTTAATATTTTTTTTTTTTGTTGGAACTTGGTTTGTTGGGCTTTTATTCGGTAACTTCCGCCTAATTTTATTGAAGCTGGCTCCATACTCACTTCGAGGCTATTTAAAGAAGTATTACCCTTGTTTTTAAATATATATATTTATATATTCAATCATTACAATATAAAGATAAATATTTTATATGAACATTTGATCTATTTTCATCTATGTTTTACATATGTTTATATTATTAGTATTATTATTATAAGTTTTTATTTGTTACACACATATATTTACTAATATAAAAATTTAATATGCCACCACTTTTATGATGAAATCTATATAAAAAAAGTTTTCAATTGGTTAAAAATATTTTGATTCTGCACATATTTTCCGACAATTTTTAAGGTATATTTCTCATGTTTTGCTGTTTTTCTTGCATCCTAAACTGATGTGGTCGGTGCCTTTTTCAATAGCCCTACGCAAAACTATTGAATGAAACTTATACTTTTTGTTTTTGTTTTTACTTCTCTTAATATAATGGGAATGTAAGGGTACCCATTGGGTAATGATACTCAATGGTATGAATGGTAAGATCCTACTCTAACCCATACTCTAGTATTAGTATGGGTCTGGGTAGGGTACTGGTATCGTTCAAAATTTTAGGGCCTTGGTAGGGTTCGGGTAGAGAGTGTATGGGCTTGAGTCTTGGATAATACCCGCCCATGGCTAGGCCTTCGGCATTATAGGATTAAATTTCATGTCATATTTTACGAAGGATGTGTAACATAGTTTGAAGAGTCTCACTATATGACACTCATGAATCCCATGACACTCGTTATTTCTTCTTTTTGGCTAGGATTTAAGCTTGATTATGTCAACTGCACATTCAATTCTTCTGACACTGTAGGTTTTGTAAGTTTCATCTTTTTTATTTCAACCATTGTTGCTAGCACAACCTCAGACTTTCATAGCATCCCCTTTCTTAGTACTCCAACCTTCCCGATTTTACTGTCCCCCACACGAATAAAGTCAGACTTGAGGGAC
>JAOWBU010000405.1:0-25000 GCA_026212405.1 Petrea volubilis
ATAGAGAAAATTCCAACATGGTTACACAAAAGTAATTACTTGAAGATATATGTACATATGATACGTGCAATGCTACGCAAAAGCATTACATCCAAACTGAATATGCACAATTGGCAGCACTATTTATATTAGATAGATACAAAACATTTACCAAATGCTAATTTTCAAGAATATAGAGCTTACCTTGGTAGTTTTTGAAAATTGAGGGCCCATCTTGCCGATTTGGAAAAACAAAGGATTCAGTGGCTCGTCCTGTCAATTTTGAAAATAGAGGATCCACTTAATAAGGTTAAAAAAAGGTACTTTCACAAGCCTAAAATACTATGTGAGACGCAAAAATAATGCGTGTATCACAAACTGATGGTGGATGGTCTTAGTTGATGGATTTCACAATATAGGGTTTTTTATACTAATTTTTGTTTCACATGATTTTTCGATTAAGTTAAACCTAACACCAAGATGTCCCGTGTGAAAAACTCAATGGAATTTAGCAATTGTTCCCTCAAGGTGGTGTTATTTTATATTTCAACTGGTATTTCATCTTTTGTCGTATTATATACATATGTATCAATTAATATATAAAATTATTTCTTTAATTAGATATTTAAATTTATACATGTGTCGAATATATAAAATTATTTTTTTAATTTTGTATTTAAATTGAAATTATTACATTTAACGTACATCTAAATGGAGTAAAAGATGAGAAGTGCCCCCGAGAGGGTGCATGTAAACTAAAACTATTAATACTTTAACATTTTGTACTCCTTAAAATTAGTAAAATATTTCCCCTAAAAAATTATTAAAATATTTATTTTGCCCCAAAAACAAAAAAATTAACTTCACCCCTCAAGACTTTCTTTTGATCTAGACCCCCCACCCACATTCAACCGATAGGAAATAGAGTTAGAAGGATCGTGACAATTTTTGGTTCGCCCTTTTGCAAAGCAAAAATTTAATTAATGCCCAACCTTTAATTGGCAATGAAATATTGATGAAAATGATCAATAATTCTAATAAAAATACTGATGTGACGCCACGTACGTGTATTTTAACATATATTTCTAGCGCAAAAGAATAATTACATTAGTGGAATTACTATTGTGATGGAGTAATAATTAATGGTTAACATACTTTAATAATTAATTACTGTATCCGTACTGTAAATCTTTTCACTTGATTTTGAAAAGTGAACAACGCGTAATTCTTAATTATGAAACCATGTAGAAACATCCACCAAAAAAATAAATAAATAAATAAAATAAAATGAAGGTGGGTCAGTATGAAAAATGATTAAAAACATCACGGTATCGATTATTTACTGTTTAATGAGTGTAAATCTTACATGTGTATGCTTGGCTAGTCGGACTTGACCACTGGAATATGAATTGTTGATCATATCTAATAATTATTCCTCGTTTCCACAATAAATATCAGTTTTAAAAATATTATTTTATCGCATGATCTGTTTATTTCCACATTTCAAACAAGATCTATTAGCTATTTTTAGTATGTCATTAGGCTCTAATTAATATCTTTTGTAAATTTTTAAATAATCTTCCAACAACTCATAAATTATAGGGTATTTTAGTCAAATCAATCTATAAATAATGTTGTTAATCAATTTCCTTAATTCTTGTGCAATAATTTTAAACGATATCTGTTATGGAATGGAGGTAATAATTTGCATGAGATGTTCATAGATAGAATTTGGACGAGTGTATTATTATAAGAATTTGGTGATTAAGGTACTTTCATTGAATATTTTGTTTAGATAAATTGGTTATCACTTGATTTCAATTGAATACTTAGTTTAGATAAATTGCTTGTAACTTATTTGAAGTTGCATTTATTAAGCTCAAAAGTAATTACAACTTGAAAATAGTACGTTTGGCATATTATGTGTGTGTGTGTGTGTGACAATTTTACCAAAAATATTCCATAATTAAAACTCTAAACAAGGGCCATAGGCCCATAACCCCCCACCCCCGCCCCCCTCCGAAACTGATGCCCTACGAAATTTCCAATCAAGAGGTATCAAATTTTGAACTCCACTTGAAAAATGATGCCACTGCCTATAACTAGTTTTAGCCATAATCATTTCATATTTTCCTTCTATGGTAGAACTTTTTTTGCTTCAAATGCATGGTTATGGAAACATTGTATCTACCAAATGGCTTGTTTAAAGAAACGAGTCCACCTGAGTTCAAGCTAGTTCGACTCAAGTTCAATAGATTTTGAGTTTGGCCTCAAATTGATCTCGAGTTATTTGTAATTAGGCTAGAGTCTTACAAGTCAGGACACCCTATTGTTTCGGTATTTTCATACTTTTAATATATATATATATATAAATCTCATATTATATATTCTGTATTATTAATATGTATATTATATTAGTGATATGTATATGTATATTATTATACAATACTATTGTTTTATTTATTTATATTCTTACTTCTAGATAAAAATAAATAAATAAAAGCAAAACAACTTGAAATCTTTATCAATTTATCAAATAAAAAATTTTGAACTCAAATTCGAGTTGGTGTCGAGTTTAAAATACTCAAATAATTCGAAATTCGAAGTTCATCGAGTTGAGCAAAATTGAGCCTGCATTTTCATCGAGTTTAGCTCAAACTTCAAAAAATTATATAAGCTCGTCTAGCTCAAACTCAAAAGTTTTATCCAAACTCGACTCAACTCGCCTCATCTATACCCCGCCTACAGGATATGCAAAAGTAAGAGTAGCCACTTAAACAATGTATTGAAAATAACACGAGGAACATTGATAGAATGTCGATTTCCCTACAATTTCGAGAAATAAACGTCAACATCCCAATTTATGAGGCTAGTAGAAATCAAGAACATGATCTATCACTAAAGATTGAGAACATTAATTATAATGGTTGGGATGAGTAAATTTTTAAAATTTCTCAATCATGAATATGTAAACCAAGCATACATAAAATTAAATTTGATGCAATAATCTCTTTACTCTAATATGTCTCATCAAATATCAACATAAATTTTAGCCTTTCATACTAACGTACTAACTAATTAGTGAAGAAACTCTAAATCAACGCCAAATAAAACCCAAAATCAATTAAAGATATCTAGCCATTTGGTGACATCAAAATAGAAAATAGATACAATTGAATTCTCCACACTGCTACGTGCATCTCGAAATTTTTAAATTTAGTAACTATGACATACAATAATCAGAAATTGATGGCCCCGATGAATTTAGCAATTTCATAATATTTTTTTATGCTTGAACAATATTTCTATTTTGTTTCACATATTGCAAATAAAAAGAAAGTCAGAGAATGTAAATTTATTCCTATTCGAAGACTAGTAAAATTTATGGACATATATTTTTCATATTTTTCTATTTTATTTCATTATTAGAAAATTATCGTCACTAACTCACTCACTCACTCACACACACACACACATATATATAGTTTGGATTTTTCTGTCATTTTTATAGAGTCATTGTTACCTTAAGTTTGGCCATTTTGAATTTGTTTTATTAAATTTAATTTCTAATTTTATTGTTGAGGTGATAATTGATGAGGATATTATGATTTGTAGGTCCAAAATGTAAAATGAATCAAGGTAAAAAAAAAATTCAATCTTCAAGAATAGTGTTTCATGTGGAACCTACAATAGTGTTAGTTTAACCCTACTTTTCAAATCATTTAATTGCAACAAATACATGCAAAATAAATTGTACACAGTTAAGAATAAATTACTATATTAGTCATTATTAATTATCAAATAAATAAAATAAAATACTACCGCAGTTTGAGATCTTTTATGTGAATATATATTTAAGTATTATTAAATTGTGTTTTGATTACATCATATTAATTCATTCAAAAATACACTGAATCAGACAGTCCATTCTATTTATGTGATTATATGAAGAATGATTGTATTTATATATCATTTTTTTTCAAAAAACATTTCATCTCTGCTCCATTATATATTTTTTGTTCCTCTATCAATATTAATTTTCTTTAGTTTTTCCATCTGCACTCTATCAACATTATTTTTGCTTTCTCTAGTGTATTTATTGTTTTTAATATTATTTTATTTTTTTAAAATTATTCTTCCTTTCAATTCTCATTTATTTAAATATATATTGAAAATAGTTACAACATTATATTTATATACAATTTCAATAAATATTTGTAATTTTACGTGTCAAAAATTAAGTATACAATTAAATTAATTGCATTTTTATTTTGTATACGCACAAAACATGCCAACCCTACGGGTATAAATTGGAAATTGGAGAGCAATACAATCCACGGCAATGGTTACTCACGCGAATTGAAGGTGATAGTTTTGTTTGATGCTCTTTTATATATTTTTCTCGGTCTTTTCTCTTTCTCCTTTGTTGTTGGGGTCTTTTTGTGGGTCACAAGAGTCCTTCCGTTGTTTGTTTTTTTCTTCCCTTTTCCATCCACAGAATTCCTCTCTCTCTCTCTCTCTCTCTCTCTTTCCTGTTCTCTCTATCATCTATACACACATACATATATAAATTTATGATTCTGTATATTTTTTGGATAATTTTTTTTGTTGAATACGTAAGGTCCATGAGCTTTCCATTTGTGCCTCATTGTAATTTGTACATGTGTTGGTATAAACAAATATGGGCATTGAAAAGGGGCAACCTAGGAATTCAAGGAATTGTGCCCTTTCGCCTGGAGACACTGTCTATGTGTTGACCAAACAAACGAATATAAAATTTGCCCCAATACCAAATCTATTGCCAATCAACACCCACAATTTTTTCTTTTTTATTCCAAGAGTTGGTGGCATTCATTGATTCTCATAATTGATTGTTAGGGGTAGATTGGTCTTTTTGCATAGCGGTACATCCTAACACATGACTCATGAGTTGTGCTTTATACTAAAACTCGATCGACGCACGAGAAATCATAATAGGGGAGGTAAAAAAAAAATAATACCACCTGTACCATGGTTTTACATCATTAACTAAAATGATGGACGTGTATATATATATATATATATATATATATATATATATATATTGCCGGGGGAGGGGGGGGGGGGTGTAAATTGGCAAAGTTTGGTGACATCATTATTTTTGAAAAAAATTTATGCTCTTTAGTTAGGTATTACTCAACTGATGTTTTTACTGACCATCATACATCCGCCAAAAACATGCACCCCAACTATTCTTTTCATTAGGAATTTCATCATACAACTTTGTCATGGTAAATTTGTGTGAAAAACGTAAAAGCTTTGAGAATTATATTTGTTTTAGCATATTTAGATCACGTAGATTTATTAATTTCGTGCGATGTATTTAAAAGATTGAAGATAGTTTCGTATGAAATTATATATATATATATGTATATATATTTGGAATGACTGTTGTATTTCTAAATTTCAGGATAAAACAAAATGTTAGAGGAAAGTAAAACATTTTAATATTTTACAAGTTGAAATTAAAAATGTGTTGTTTTAAACTAAACATCAAACTAAGTCTAAGCTTATTCATCACCTTCACCTATATTTTTAGTTTTGCGTTTACATTTTTAAGCACTTCTTTAATAAAAAAAAAAAAGAATTGTTTGTCTTATTTTCAATAGAAATTAATTTATTTTTATTTGCATAAAAATACACATAACAATTAAATAATAATATTGACTCCAATATTATTTGACCGATGCTGCAAAAATGAATAATTAAATAAAAGTTATAAATACCACTATATTTATTCTAACATACGAATTATTGCTATCGCATTCACCTCTATCACTATTCTTAAAATACTATTCTAAATTTATAACATAGTATTTTTATAGCACTATTCTTTCATACGTACTTTTAGAATTTCCTTAAAAAAATCAAAGTACAAAATAAAATTATTTATGAATAATAAATGAAAATAAATTCTTTCAAAGCTTAGCCTTTTATAACGGTTTTGAACAAAAAGTGCAGGGCTAAACACGAATATATTTTAGTTTAAGATGAACTCTTTTTGTGCAATCCAAAGAAAAAGGTGCAATTACCTTTTCTTTATGTGGCAAACATTAATTCTAATTTACTCTATTATCTAAACCACAGAGCGAAGTTTCCGAAGACCCAACATCAACATCGTTGCAAAAAGAGTAATACTAGCGACAAAAGCTTAAAAAACAATAATATTAGCAACAAAATATAAAAAGTGACAATATAAGAATTACAATATTTGTATTAAATTATAATATTTTTTATTTTATTATTAATTAAATTTCTTTAATGATAACATCTTTTATATTGTTATTGATAATTAGTGATGCGTCTATCGTCACAATTTAGTGACGGAAAAAATTGCTATTGTAATTGTGTAACAAGATTTTATTATCGTTAAATTGTCAACACGTTGTAATTATGGACATTGCGTAATTCATTACAAATACTTTAAATTTGTAACAAAATTTTTTTGTTATAAATTTTTCATCAGTAAAAAATATATTTTCTTATAATAAATTTTAGATTTCCGTTCAAACTATCGATCTAAATCCGGTTCAATCCGCCCATTCGCCACCCATTGGTTTTGACCAGTTTACACTGAATGAACGATATTTCAAACTCGTCAAAAGTCTTTGTTTTCTAATTAGCTATATATGTGATTTGGATTTAGGACTTGTTTAGTACAACTTTTTTCAATGGATGGCTTTATCACAGCTTTTCCCCCTCCTAAAGTTGCGAAGACATATTATTCTTGCTCTCATAACACATATATTCACTAGGAATGGTTGCTTTCACAAGAAGTATCTTTTCGTACACCTACAGCTAGCTTTGATAGACCTTGTGATTAAAAATTATGAATGCATTTACTGTAAATGTGTATTATTATTATTATTATTATTGACAGAGAGGGAGAGAGAAGTTCAATCTTTATAAAATTATTTTGAACACACCTCAATCAATTTTTACTCGCGTGGTCAGGGGCTTTAACAAAATCCAACTTGTTCTTCTGTTGCGTAATAGTTTATTTTTACCGTTTCCTTTTTTTTTTTAGTTTTAATTATCCAATTTTGATTCATTGATCGACGAATCTGAATCGGGTACTATAGCGGCATAATATGGAGGCGACTCTCCCAACCCAGTTGCTCCATTCACAACACCAAGATTCGAACCCTCCCAACCCAATTGTTCAATTTACAACATCAGGATTCGAACTCTGGACGTTGTTTAAGAGATCTAACACCTCATCCCTCTAGACCAACTGGTAGTTGGTACCGTTTCATTATTCATTGAATCTTGTTCTATACTGAATGATAGTTAGTTTCTTTGTATTGTTTGATCATTTCTTGAATCGATAATTGATTATGAGGATTTGAGATGTGATGGTTAAACTTGATTCAAAATATTATTGATGTAATTATTTGAAATGTATTGTATTTCTTAAAAAAAATATTGAAAATTAATCTTGGGTATAAATTAAGGATTAATATTGAAAAATTAATCTTGGATATAAATTAAGGATTTTTTACAAACAAAATAAATAATATCCATAATTAACAATTGAATTTGTAGCAAAAATATTAATTGACAATAAGATGCAAGAAAGGTTGTGCTGGTTGATCTGACGACAACGATAACTTCCATTCTTTTTTTTTTTTATTCTTGTTTTTTTGTCTTTTTACTTTTTTTGCCTTTTGTTTTTTAACAGATGATGATGTATTGGTGTTTATGAATTTTACGAAACGAGGGATCATTTAATAACTTCAGTTACGATGAATTATATTTCTTTTTTTGTTTTTCTGTAGTTTTGGCAGATTACAACTAAATTTGGATTCCGAATTTGTATTCATAATGTTTAATTAAATATATTAATTTTAATTGTAATGCAACTACTATAGTCTATATTGATATATTTGGATTCAGAATTTGTATTCACTCTCGGTGGATTTTAACCAAATTTGAGATATATAAAATAATCTCAAAATACCCCAAAAAAACTTTAACAGATTTGCCTATTTCATTTGATTGGTTTTAATGTGGATATTTATCTATTTATATAGTAGAGTGTGTGTGTGTGTGTGTGTATCTATATATATATATGTATATATCCATGCATTGATATGTTGAAATCATATATATTGATTGCCAATTATTTATAACAGATAATTTAAATTATTAATATAATAATTAAAATATACTCAATTGCTTTTTATTAAAAAAGTTTAAACTCAAAATTCTTTTTAATCTTCATAAAGTAATTATACCTAAGTTGACTATCGTACTTGGTCGATGGTGGTTACTTCCACTAATGAAGCACTAAAGCAGAATAAATCGGGTCAAAATTTTTCACTTTGTCGTTGGTCTAACATCACACAAAATTCACTGCCAAATGGTTGTTTCAAAAGCTTTGACTGTAGACTACATTTAATAGTAAAGAGCTGTTTGGTACAAAATCAATATATTATACAGGGTCTAAGTAAAATTTAACCCTAAAGTTGTGTCAATCTAATTTATCTCTTTATGATGCTAAAAAACTTGAGAAGAATACTCTCAAGTAGGATGAACTTTTCTTCATTTTATTTTCTCCTCTTGGATCCCATTTTAGGGTATTTTCAATAGTAAAATTCTCACGTTTAATCAACTAGTTTTTTTTTAATGAATTAAATTCAATATCTTCAAATAAACAATAGGATTAGCTATAGTTTGCACCCCTTATATCACGTTTACATTTTTAAACTACAAAATGTAATAAATCAGCATCTGAATTGTAGATATTGTGGCCGATTTGTAGTCTTTTTTTTTGTCATTATTATATTTTATAATTTTTAATACAAACACGGTATAAAATATAATTGAAGGATTAAAAAAAAAAATCTAATTAACCCTAAAAGAATACTGAATACGAAAAAAATTAGCAGTGTCTTTTATAATATAGTAAATAGCAATGGAGTGGGGGGCTCGGTGAAACGTACCGAGTCCATAATAAAATGTCCCCTGAATTGGGTGAAAAAAATATTAGGGGGGATCACATCTAGGGCAAGCGTGTATGGTGCAGATTTAGATGGACAATAATTCTCCTAAAGATGCCTCAGAAAAAGAAAGCTATAAAAGTCTATGACATAATGAGAAAAAGGCTCATATCTAATTCTCCCCCTTTTTTTCCACTTTTGCAAAAGTAGTATGGGCCATTGTCCATTGAGTGACCAATTACCTAGACCTTGGAATTGGTTTCCAATTTAGACCAATGGCTTACAAATTATGCATGTTAGTTAATAATTAGTTTTTTTTTAGGGGAATGAATTAGGTACACCCCATAAATTTGTTTGGTGGTATAAGAACCTAAAAGACAATTTGACTCGGACAAAATTGACTGAGTTTATTTAAGACATTTTGTACTTTTATTTTATGAAAATACATTTTGTAAGATATTAATGATTATAATTCTTTTGTATATATTTTCGAATTGAGTTAGCGGCTCGTTAGCGCCTTAATAATGAACTTAATTCTCTTTATTATTTTTTTTTTCTTAATCAGTTTGTAACATCTTAGCCTTTATTTTTCAAAAACTTACATATTGATGTGGATCAAATTTGAGAGCGGTAGGTTTGATTGGCGGCTCTGGTCGAATATATGAGAAGGGTCAAGTTGATCGGGAACATGGTATCCTGCAACAAGGGAAATGCAACATGAATTAGCCGGGATGAGTTCGGCTAAGACCCTCCTATGCTAAAGTCAATAATTGGGTTGAGTAGAGATTTGAGCAATGTAAGCAGATAGAATGTCATTAATGCTCTTACCATAAATACAAATGTATTTATAGTGTGGCTATGTAGATCTTTCCCGTAGGGCCTCTAGGCTTAGTAGGACATGACCAACGTGGAATGCCCCATAAGCGTGAAGACCTAATCTGATAATATTAGGTGGCTTTAATTAATGAGATATGAGATTAGGTGGTTGTCCCACACCTTGAGTTGTCAAAGCATTTAGTGCTAGTGTGGGGTGATTGGAGGCGATTTGGTCCTGGTCGAAGTAGTCCAAGACTCGACAGTAGATCCCGATCAATCTTGTTCGATTGGCCTCAACAAGACCTGTCGAAAGCTCATTGACCTGGCCGATAGCACGGGGTCCATCCCCTTTGGAAGTTGTGGGGAAGCGACACATGTCACGTGTAGGACGATGAATATCCGTTTGAAAATACGCCACGTCATTTGCCCCCATTCCATTGGTTGATTCATACAATCAACCAGGGAGTAAAGCTTCACATGGAGTTATTACCACCAGGAATTTGAAAAGTGACGGCAGTAATAATTGCGTCGTTTGGGATTCCCGAGGGCGGTGTTTTAGCTCCTATAAATAGGAAGGACGGTTTGGGCATTGACCTTACCATTTAGCAAAAGTGACTTTGACTCTTGGTCGATCGTCTGATAGCCGTTCAAATTCGCAGCCCCTTGTAGCTCGACCAGCTTTTCTACTAGGTAACCCTTCCTCCCTTGAATTTTATTAGTTTTGACTTTTAACATGGCTAGCCGTAGGTTACTTAGAGAGATAGGTCTGGAAAGCTCCTTTGAGGATAGCTCCGAGGGGAGTAGTACGACCAGTAGCTTGAGCCCCTTGGGGAGTGAGCTGGTTGATCCCATGCCTGGTGTAGACGAAAGGGCCGCTCGTCGCTGTGAGCTCCGGATCAAGGGGGAGATAGGTGAGCCTCTGACCGATGACATAGATGAGGATGGTGAGGATGAAGTCGATGCTCCGCGTGCCCATCGCACCGATCGGGAGCACGATGGGATTCCCTTGAGCGGGGTCTCGAATGTAGTGACAAAGTACCATATCCCTTCGAACCATGAACCTCGATCACCATCCATGTGGAGTCGTTATTGAGCGGGTTTTGTTTCCCTATCTCGACCCCTCGTGGCGACCATTTATAATTTCCCTATCCTTCTGCTGGCTCAACTTTCCCCAAATTCCTAGTTTGAAGACAGTCCTTGAATGATATACCAGAGTTTCAGGCCAGGTTATCAACAAGCAAAAGTCGACTATTATTTTCAACCCGATTGTCTTTCAAGCGACTAGGGAAGCTTTATCTGGTATATTGGAAGTCCCTAAAAGGAGTCGGCAAGAACTTTGTTTGGGTCTACCGACAATTGTGGGGGAATCTTGGAAGGCAGTGTCTGGCTCAATCAGGGGAAGGATTATGAAGCGTATCTAGGGCTATTCGGAGAAATTCTTATCAATGGCAGGTAAGGAGGTCCTTATCGAAGCCGTGTTGCAAGCCATCCCGGCATATACCATGAGTTGCTTCAAATTGCCGGATACTTTCATTTTAGAAATTGAGCAACTCGTGGCTAATTTTTGGTGGAACAATCAGGATCAGAGGAACTTTCACTGGCTGAGATGGGACGAGTTATGTGTTCCTAAAAAGATGGGTGGAATAGGAACCTACAACTTAAGGCCTTTAATCTCGCTCTAATAGCGAAATAGGGATGTAGATTACTCACAGACTTGGATTTGTTCCTTGCAAGGCTGTTAAAGGCTCGATATTATCCGCACTGCGGTCTCTTAGACTCTAGGTTAAGATATCAGCCCTCGTTCACCCAGAGAAATATCCATGTGGCACGATTCATCTTGGCCAAAAAAGTTCAATTAACTAGTGGGGGATGGAAAATCCGTTCGCATTTAGGAGGACAATTGGCTTCCTTTGAAATCAGACTTCCACCATTTCAAAGCACCTTGGAACAATCTGGCATCCAGTCTGTTGATCAACTGATTGACGAGAATACGAGAACTTGGAAAGTTGATATGATTGATGCTAATTTTTTGCCAAGGGATGCATGGGCTATTAAACACAAACCACGGGCTTAGGTGGCATTTCTGGATGTGCTGCTTTGGTACTCCACTAAGCATGGTTAGTTCGCTACAAGGAGCACCTATCATGTTATTCCCTTCGACATGTAGAGAAAAACCTTGTAGTCGTCCTTGACTGCTCCACAATGCCTGTGGTTGAAGGTCTAGAAGTTGCACGTTCCGCCCAAGGTGCGAGTGCTGATATGGAAGATTTACAGCCAAAGTATACCGACGGCTATAAGTTTAAGGGTGAGCCATTGCCTAGGCGAGTTCTGCTGCCCCCATTGCTGCAACGAGGATGAGGACGCGGAGCACGTGTTCCTTGGTTATTCAGTTGCCTGCCTCACTTGGGCGGTGTCAAATCTTCCATGACGCTCTATCTCCAATTTCGCGAATGATGTGCAAAGCTGGTTATTTGGAGTGCTTGACACTTTATCACCTAAAGACTCGGCCTTTTTCTCGACTATTGTGTGGGCTTTATGGAATAATCGCAATACAAGGTAGGTTGACAACCCATGCATAGAGCCAGATGAACTTGTACGAATGGCACTATGGTATTGGGAGAACTATCGTGAGGTACTATTATCAGTTTCGGTTGAGAAGCAGCGTGCAGGCCCGTTGAGATGGCAACCACTGGGAGAAAGCACCATCAAGATAAATTTGGATGGTGCTATGTTCCAGAATAGTAGCGAGGTAGGGCTGGCAGCAGTCGCACGAGATGCCAGAGGTTGTTGTCGTGGCTGGATTCAATTGAGGGATAAGGATCAGGCAATCTAGAATGGGCAGAGATACTAGGAGGCGGTTCATATGGCCTGCAGAAGAGGATAAAGAAGTGTTTGCATTGAGGGAGATTGTTGATCAGTCATCTCAAGACTTCAAAATGATCAACCGGATTTTTCGGACTTAGGTAATCTCACATTGGATATTCGCCGCTTTAGGCTATTTTTTTCATCACTTTCTTTTTCAGTGGTTAGATGCACGACTAATGGTGTCGCTCATGAGTTAGCACGCCATGCTCATACCCTCTACGAAGGGTCAAGTATTTTACCAAGTTACGCCATAGAGGCGGCCTTGTTAGACATTGGTTCTTAAATTAATGGAATTTATTTTTCCTCTCACAAAAAAAAAAAAAAGAATTATGGGCAAGAAAATAAATTATATTCCTTACTAGTACTTGATTTGTGAACATTTATCATGTAATGTAATCCATATTTAGATAATATACCCTTTTTCAATAAATCCATTTAAACTGTGTCCAGAAATCGATAAATCAATTGCAAGTTCGCAACTATACTTTTGTAAAATCTGACAATATTATTTATGTCAAAATGGTTTTCAATTCCTTTCTACTAATATTTATTTTGTACTACCCTTTTTATTTTTTCAATTATTCTCAAACTATTTTATAGCGTTTTTTCATTTATTTCGTAATTGAATATCACTCGAATTGAAAATAATATTTGCACATCAAATAAGAAAATGACAAACCGCATTCATTAATATTAAAAGAATACGATAATTCAATTTAAATAGAAAGTATAGGGATAAAGAATCTACCTAGTTTTGAGTTGGAGAGTTAGTTTAATTTAGTCAGGCAAGCTACCATAAAACCACATATAAATAGGGTTTTCTTGATTCCTAGTTTTGACGTATAAAATTACCAATTTCTAAAATTGAGATTACTTTTATTTTAGTACCCGTTTTTATTCTCGGGAAGAGAAATTTCTTTGGCTAAACGATATTGGGGAAAGGTAATTTATTATTCAAAGATTATTGTATAATTTATTTTTTATTTTTTCGTTCTGACATAATAAATAGTTGCATATGGAAATACAAAGAAGGTTTATATTATCTAAACAAAAATTTGATTGAAGTCGATGATTATGGCATGTATAATTATGTTTTGACAATCAGTACCTATATATATATATATAAACAAAAGCCACACCAAAAGAGGGTCCATAGCTCAGTGGTAGAGCATTTGACTGCAGATCAAGAGGTCACCGGTTCGAACCCGGTTGGGCCCTTCAAGTTTAAAACTTTTATTTTTTTAATCAAAGAAGAAAACAGAACATTTTAATTTTGAATTTAAATGGTTTTCAAAGGTAGATTGATCTTTTTCTAGTTGATTCAAGAACTATGAATTTTTGTTTTCTGATATATATATATATATATATATATATATTGATCATAGGGATATCTTCAGGAGTCTTGGATTTTGGTTTTTGATTATTGAAATGGGGGATAATTTCCTTGAAGCACATAATTAAGAAGTTTGATCATAATAATGAGGATGACGACCATATTGAAACATATAGGTAAGGAAGATGTATTATTCACTAATATTTTTGACAGAATAAATCATCAAGAATTCATTGAAAATTTGGCAATATAATCATCAATAAAGAATTCTGGCACATTAGCAACGAAAAAGCTGCCATAATATTGAATTTTAGTTTAGATGTTTTAATATCTGAATTTGTCGATGGTATCCCGTCAATGCTAGTTTCCTTTGAATTCTATTGTGATAGTTAATGGAATATTGACCATAAATTTGTAGAAAAATAAAATAAATTAATGGTGAATGAGAAAACGTTGTTGATGGATTATAGATAGAGAATCCGTTGGCTCGCATTTCAGTCGATTTTCCGTCATAAATTAAAATAATATTTATAATTTCTTTCTTAATTTTTAAACTTTTTTCATGATCATATTGTAAATTTTGGGGAAAAAAAACTCGATATAAAATTTAATTGAACTAATCCGCACATAATTAACTTATAACTCGAGTAATAATCAATACTATTAATTAAGTGAGAGGGCCTTTGACTTTTTCAATTTAGTATGTGTGTAATTGTTTAAATCCTAAAATATCCTTCAACTATCATTCTCTCTCCTTTGCCCTTTCTCTCCTTTCAACAATGTAATTATTATTTTTTTATTCTCATATTTCTCTTTTACTCTTTTCTAAATTTCATTCTAATTTATATTTCTATTTGAGTTTTAAATTAGAAAATATTTTATTTTAATTTTATTTTTAACTTATCATAAATGTAGTAAGTATATTACAAATGATTAAAATGATAGTCTAAATAATAAAATAGTTAAGAAAGAAATGTTTGCATAGAATTTAACAAAATTTAAATCTTTGATTAGATTATATCTAATTTTTATTTTGCATACGTATTGAGTGTGCCTAATATAATAGTAACATGATTACAACAAGTACGCATGTTTAATCCAACATTAAAATAATTCTAATCAAATTACGAATATTTAATCCAATGTTAAAATAGTTCTAATCAAATCCAACATTAAAATAATTCTAATCAAATTACGAATATTTAATCCAACATTAAAATAGTTCTAATCAAATATATGGCGTGAGAGGTATAACCCTCATCTTTATCCCCTTGTTATTCTCATTGTCCCTTTGTTCACAAGTAGAAAAGAGGCCCTAATTCTATCTATAAATGGGCCTTAATTAATTTAAGTTTCAACATTTTCTGGGGACACAACACAGTTCAGGAAGCGCCATCTATGGGGATCGAACCCACGACCACGTGGTTAAAAGCCACGCGCTCTACCACTGAGCTAAGACGGCTAGATGCTGATAATCATATTATTTAACATATCAATTTACAACCAAGTAACGATGAAAAGTGAGGATGAATACAACCATAATCAAAAGAGTACTAATAGACAGATTATGTGGTTTCTATGGCTGTTGAGGCAGTGGTACTTGTGACTAACCAAATTGACCACCTTTTGTCTTCCTCGTCATTATCATCATTTTTGCGACTCTAACTTCTAATTCGAAATGATTGCATTAGAGTGGGCAAACGTTGCCCTAGAGGTTCTAGTCGCCTATTACTAAATGTAAGACTTAAAAATTCGGCACTCAAAGGATCAAAAAGGTTTGTAAATATAAAAGAAGGTATTGCATTAAAAGACAATAGCTATTCAAAATAAATATTATAGATTTTGGCTACAAACATGTGTGTTGATGACACGAGGTATATCTACAAACAAGTACATTGACAGGCTGTTAGGGACTTTGACTCTAAGTACATAGAAAGACTTTGACTTTGTACGATGGCTGTACATGAGTGCATTGAAAGACTTGCACTACGCTACAAACATTGATGAATTTAGCTACAATTCTTTATGCATGTGCTCGACATGAATGTAGGATACCGCTAAGACACATTGATATCTCATCCCAATTGGGCGATTGATGGCTATGACCTAGTGATTCTATGGAGAGAACACATTGAAAATCCCATGTTGAGCCAAATGGGCATTGCTGTAAACCCCTGCATAGCGGTTTTCTACCCTATAAACTAAGCTAATCTTGGTCCATTTAAGCTAACAAAACCCAAAAAAGTGTAGACTTCTTGATTGAAGTTGTCGTTGTTGAGTTGATTGTTGAGTGTAGACTATGCAACTTGGTGTACTTTGGCTTCCTTTTATAGTTTGAAGCTTCAAGCAACTTTCCTTTTTATTCTTGGAGCTAATGTGTCATTCAAACTTGACCATTTGAATGGATGGTGCACCTTATTTCTCAGCATGGGAATTGTGCCATGTATTCGAATTTCGGTCATCACATAACCAATATTTTTGGCACTTTTAGTTATGCCAATACTATTTTCAGTCATTTTACTATTCCTGCCTAACAACCCCAAAAAATAAGAGTGAAGTGATTTTATTTATTTTTGCCCATTTTGGTCGATTGTTCCATGCAACATTTATTAAAAATTTCTCCCTTGGTCAGCATCTTAACACGGTGGGCTAATAAGATGAATACTTGGCTAATTTTTAGACACTTTAAATATATATTTTTGGATGATTTTCGATCTTAAATGGGGATTTCATTACATTTTCATATTTTGTCAAGGATATTTTGAAAATGGTGAAAAAGAATGGTTTGGAGCTTAATTTGTGAAGAAAAGCCACATTTGTAATGAAAAGAAATGTTTGCTCCATAGGACGTGGTCACATCTAATGAAAAAATGGCTTCAAGAAGAAAAACACTTGAGAGTTGAAATTATCTTTTCTCCCAAAGTTCACAAAGTTGCCTTGAAACAATTGTGAGCAATCAAGAACTTATATTATCACTATCCATTTTCCCTTTTGAGATTATGTGGAAGATTTGCAAGGTAATTATGGCAAGCAACAATTTTTTCAAAGTATGCATGCTCAATTAATTTTTCAAGACTTGTGTGCTCTACAAGTTATCAAGATTTGCAAGACAAATCTTAGAAAAAGGTGATCAAGGATTTTATCTTGCAAACAGTTGTTTAAGACTAGAGTTGCCAACACGTGGTCAAAATTTGTGTCTCTATGCTGCCAAGATTTTCAAGATTTGTATCTTCAAAAAAGTTGCCATCAATTTGTGTATCTTGAAAAGTTCTCATGATTTATATTTTAAGATATTGTCAAGATTTGGCTTTTATAATCTTTCAAAATTTGTATTTTTAGAGTTTGAAGGAAGTTAATGTATTCATAGAGTCCTATAAATAGGCCTTAGAGGATTCAAGTTTGTATCTAAGTTCTAAGTTTTATTTTAGTTCTAGTTCTATCACTTATATTTTTCTTTTATTATTGTTCTTAGCCATGTGTGGCTAAGTTCTCTATTTTTAGTCGAAGGTTAATTTGAAGTTGGTGTTTTACTAGGATTGTGAGATCTAAACATTCTTCTCATCTCTTTAATTTTAGCAATATTTATATATTGTCTGTTTTTATTGGGGAAGGCCATCCCTTAATGCTATTTTATTATTTATGCAATTTCGGCTGGTTGTTTGAGTAATAGAATAACATAAATCAAATCAGTAAAGTTAAACCCGTAATTGTTTAACTGAACTAATACTAAGTGGAAAGTAGTGTATTTTGATTGTCTCAAAAATTTTGATTATGTTATGAAAACATATAATCTGGTTCCTAAATGAATGCACGTTTGCGGTTTGTTGGCTAGGATCGAGTCTTTCTAGTTCTTAATGCTATTAACAAATTGAACTTTGTCATTCAATTGGTGTTACATGTTAATTATGAATTATTCAATGTGTTCGCGTGTTTAATTTAATATTAAGGAAGGATTAGGTCAGAAGAGTTTTCCAATGGCTGTAATTGGCCTATTGCTTGAAATTATCAAGTTATTTTTTTTAATCTATAAACAATCCAATGAACATCATACTAAGAATCACCTTTGGCATCTCATATTGATTTTATTTCAATTAAATTCCTGTATTTATTTTATTTCTAATTTCAATCTCTTTAAAACCTCCTTATTTTTATTTTTATTTAATATTTTGGTTATTTTAGAATTTGTTCAAAAGTCATTCCTTGTGGATTTGACCCTTCTTACCTTATCTACAATTTATTTTGTTTTTAAGAAGAGTAGGATTTTATGTTTGGTGATTTCAACACACATCAAGTTTTGATGCCGTTGCTGGGGGATAAACTAATTTGATTTATTTTCTTGATGACCTGGCCTCAAGATACGAGCAAACTTTTATACTATCCCGAGATTGAGAAAACAACTCGTTGATTGAGAAAAGAAACAAAACTAAGAAGAAAAAGCAAGAAACAACATCTTCTTCAACATCTCTTGCTAAAACAACTCTTGATTTAGTCAAATCTTCAACTGAGTCCAACGAAGAAGAAGAAATGACCACCCCGAACAAACTTTGAGGCAATTGGCCACCACACTGTTTGATCAACAGCCTCTTTGAATCATTTATCCCAACTTGGAGGCAGCATTTGAACTCAAATCCAGATGGATCCATTTGCTCTCGACTTTTCATGGATTAGAGAACGAAGATCCTCATAAGTGCCTAAAGGAATTTCATGTGGTGTGCTCAACCATGAAACTAAAAGGAGTTTTGGAGGAGCAAATCAAAATGTGAGCATTTTTTTTTTTTTTTAGTTGATGCAGCTAAAGAGTGGTTATTATACTTACCTCCCGAATCAATCAATACTGGGCAAGATATGGTTCGGGCATTCCTAAATAAATTCTTCCCAGTTTCGCGTGCCGCTGCAATCCGCAGAAATATATATAGTATCAAACAATGTGATATTAAGACTCTCTATAAGTATTAGGAAAGGTCTAAAAAGTTGTGTGCAAGATGTCCTCAATATGAAATTTTTGAATAATCCCTTCAATATTTCTATAAGGGATTGCTACCCATGGAGAGGAGGATAATCGATGTAGCCAATGGAGGAGCTCTTGTCAACAAAACTCCTCATGATGCCATTGAAATAATCTCTACTATAGCTGCAAATTTACAATAATTTGGTATGCATCGAGAACTTTCAAGAAGAGTGCATGAGATAAGTGTTTCTTCTCTTACAGATACATTAAGTCAACTAACTTCTTTAGTTCAAAACTCAGTTGCCAGGAAATGTTCAACAGGTAAAAGCTGGTGGGATTTGTGCCGCCATAGGTCACCCAACTAACATGTGCCCTACACTTCAAGATGATAAGCATGAATAAGCTAATGTAGTTGTTGGATTTTCAAGACCGCCCCCAAGAAAATAAGACTGTTATTCCAACACTTATAATCCGGGATGACAAGATCACCCAATTAATTTCAACTATGGAACTAGGCCACCAACTTTCCATCAATATCTACCAAAGCAACCCGCTCAATCACAGTTTACCACTAAATTAGGCATTTCTCTTGAGGATATTGTTAAATCACTTGCAACTAACACTCAACAATTTCAACAGGATACTCGAGCTAGCATACAGAACTTGGAGAATAAGGTGGATCCGTTAGTGACAATAATGAGTTGATTAGAATTTCAAAAGAAATTGTTGTCACAAATTGTGGTGAACCCGAAGCACAATGCAAAACCAATCACCTGAGGAGTGCAAGGAGTTAGAAGGTCCTAAACCAACAAGTAGTGCGCGTAGTTCTAAAATAGGTATTGAACAAGAACTAGAAGTTTCAAATGAACATACTGAAAAAGATAAGCAATCTCCAATGTTGGTAATACAATCCCTTTTCACTAAGAGGTTAACAAAATCTAAGAAAGATAAAGAGGAAAAAGAAACACTTGAAACTTTTCGCAAAGTGGAGCTGAATATCCTGTTAATTGATGCTCAAATACCCCGCTATGCGAAATTTCTCAAGAAATTGTGTACTAATAAAAAAAAGTTGGCTGGCAATGAAAAAACAAATATGGATGAAAATATTTCTGCTGTACTTCAAAGAAAAATGCCACCAAACATAAGAAACAAACATTTCATATAGCATATCCCTATTAATCCACATATATAAGCAATTACTCAAATATTTTCTTTAAATATATAATATGATAGGATTCACACTTTTTATTATGGCCTCAATGAATAAATTTAGTTTTTTTAGTCAAACATAGAAGGATGTTATCTTTTAAACTTGCAAATACCTTAGTTTTCTCGATTTAAGAGATAGAGAATTGAATGTAAAAGTTTCTATTTTTCACAATTTTTCTCCCACGACAAACTCGCTAGTGATATAGAGGTTCTCGCTTGTACTTCTACAACCAATTTCAAAAGGTCGAAACTCAAAGGTTGCCATTTTTCTTTTCTTTTTTTCCCCCTATTTTCTCTCTTGTTCTTTTGTATTTTTTTTTCAAGCAACCCATAAATCATTAGAGAATATCTTGAAATTCAGTAAGAAACAAGAAGGAAACTAATCTAATCACTTAAAATGTGTTTCGGACTAGGTACATAAAGGATTTTTTTTCTTTGTTTGTATTTTTCTTGTGATATAATGAACGTTTTTGGTTTTTTTCTTTATTTTTTTTTTACAATTCAATATATCTTGATTTCCATATGTGTATCAAGGCAAGAAATAACAAAATCCTCACTATATATGACCACTACCCAAAAATATCCATTAGTTCACATAATGATCATGTATTTGTCCTGTATATTTCATATTGAAGACAACTATCATGAGCAATTGAATTACTGTGTGGAAAAATATGAATATCCTCATTGGTGATCGTTTTTAGTGTAACCACATTGAATATTAACACATAAAATTTGAATTTGTCTAAAGATAATTCTCAAAAGTAGGTTCAAATTATTTTGTTTGACAACTTCACATTGATTTTCACATGAAGAATTGCGTCATGGCCATAAGTAAGTTGAAATAGAGTGGTTCCTATGTTGGTTCTCTTGCTCAATTGATATGCATATATTGCTTCGAAAAGCGAAAAATGTCGTGCTCTAAGGTTATCCTCCACCATCTTTGAAATGAGACTCTTTAAAGTTCTAGTGGTGGATTCGGCTTGACCATTCCCTTGCGAATAGTACGGAGTGGAACATGTGAGTTGGATGCCATATTCTTTGACAAAAGCCTGCATTTCAAATCCCATGAACATAGTTCCCTAATCCGTTATAATGGTTTTTGGGATCCAAATTTATTGACAAGATTTTCCTTGATAAAACTGACCATAGCTACTTGAGCAGTTTGCTTGAGTGGAACAACCTGTACCTACTTTGTGTATGCTGATATGATGAAGAAGGAAAGATAGCTCTTATAAGGTCTATGGTCCAACATAAAAAGGTCATGGATTAACTATTATCATTTCTTCGGTGGGGACTTTTTGAATAGGGCTATGTAGTTGGTACTTTTCATATCTTTTAGGTAGCCATTGGCAATCTTGCACTATCTTTGGCAAAAAATAACCATATCATTTCATCTGCCATGCTGTTTTGCAGCCACTCTAATGGGCTCCACACACTCCTTCATGTACTTCCATTGTTACCTTCATCACTTCCTCTTGTCCAATGCACTGCAAAAGTACCTCATCGTGACTTCGTCTATACAATCGATCATCACCTAGTACCATGTAATGAGCAACTCTCAACTTGATTTTATGGGAGGTTTCCTAATAAAGATTCCATAAGTAGTCCAAAATAGGTTTGCGCCAATCTCCTAGTTGCTTTATGGTACTTCTGATGGCACAAACATTACTCATTTCGAAATGAGGAGGATAAACCTATTTTGATATGATCCAACAACAACCTTGTGATATTTGGGAAATTCAACTCATGTAGCTACTTGAACTGATTAGCTGGATTCAGAGTTAGACTTTCTAATCCAATGTTGAAGTGTTACTTCGTCAAAACCCATTAACAATGCATTAACCATAGAAATGTACCTATGAAGAACTGGGCTTCTACATTGAAAAGTTCCTTGAATCTGCTTGATCACGAGTTGGGAATCTCCCGTAATACTATTGTTGGAGGCTCCTAACTCATGTAAAGATTCTAGTTTGACAATCAAGGCTTCATACTCAGCTTGACGGTTAGTTCATGGGAATTTAATTTGAACTGCCAAAACAAGTTTTGACACTAGATAGATAGTGAAATGATCACCATACTTGCCCTAGATGTCCTGTCTATTCAAGACCTATAAATTGGATTATCCATGACTTTAGAAATACCGAGAGCATTTCAATCTGATGGGCCACTTCCTCATCAATTTCGACACTGGGTGGTTAATGAGAAAATCGACCAAGACTTAGTTTTTCACTGCTTTTTGCGGAATAAATTGCAATTGGTATTCCATGAGATGGATGGCCCATCAGCCAATCCATCCTCGCACCATCGATCTTGAAATCTTATACTTGATCACATTAGCACTACTCACAACAAGAACCTTAACTGGCAATAGATGGTGCTAAAACTCAATGCACGCAAAGTAGAGTGTCAAACATAACTTTTCAGTAAGATGATATCTTGGTTCCGTATCAGTCAAGTGCCTATTTAAGTAAGTATTATACAACATGTTTGAAGCCATTTTTATCATCTTGGACCAATAAGGCTCCAATAATCTCGTTGGCCATTGAAATGTATACCTTAAGTGGCTCTTCTTTCCATGGTGACATTATCACATGAGGGGAAGTTAAGGCTTCTTTGTTCATTTCAAATGTCTGCTCATGCTCTTCAAACCATACAAATTCATCATGATCTTTCAGTTTTAGCAACAACGAGAAGATCTTTGTTGTACCTACTAGATTTGATATGAATCTTTTCAGATAATTCACTTGTCTAAGGAACTGCTGAAGTTCTTTCTTTGTTCGAGGTAGTTGGGCAGCAAGTATAGACTTTGACTTGTTTGATTCCATTTAGATATCTTTCTTAACTTAGAACTCGAGAAAGTGGCCTACAACTACTATGAAAACACACTTTTGTGGGTTCAGCTTCATGTGGAACTTTCTCATTCACTTGAATACCTTGGTTAGATGCTCCAAGTGTTCAGGAAAACTTATAGACTTTATGATGAGATCGTTAATGTTGATCTTAATAAAATCGTTCATGCAATCATGAAAATTAATTCATGGCTCTTTGATATGTGGCCCATAGCATTTTTAAGACCAAACGACATTACCTTAAAATCATCTTTGGGTGGTGCCAAATTTAAATCTCTAAAATCATTGCAAATTCTAAGTTTATCATTCTTTTTGATGATTGATACTACATTGGACACCCATTGGGGGCATCTGGCCACTTTGATGAAGTTTGCGTTACGTAACCTTTGAATTTTTTCCGTCATTAGAATTTAGACTTTCTTAGACATTCGTTAAAGCCGTGAAAAATGTGCACGCAATGTTCAACTAAGTTCTTGTTGAGATCAAACATCTCATCGTATTTTCACAAAAAAACAGTCTTTGTATTACTTTTGCAAAGTGACTATGGTCTTTTTGTTTTCAGGGCTTAACAAAGTGCTAATGTATGTTGGCCTATGGTCGTTTTTGGAACCAAGCTCTGCTTAGATGATAGGATTCTGAACTTAGATCAATCATCATCAAGTCTAGTTGGAGCAGCACTTGGTTCTTCTAATTGTATCTCATCTATAAGACTAGGATCCTTATCACGCTCATATATAACAATAATTAGAAAGATCCCTAGCCAATAAGACAATAATTTTATTTATTATCTTCAATCCGATAGTATTTGGACTGATTACAACTTCTTTAATGTTGAAATTATTCATCATAAGCATTTTGAGAAATAGAAAGTGGCCTCTCGTTGATATCACAAGGCTTGCTAGCTTATCTGGACATCGTAGCTGTTCTAGACTAATTGGTGATACAAACGAGGTTGAGCAAAATTGACAACCATATTTGTCCTATTTAATGAACCTATAAGGTTTGACATTTTTAGAATAATGCTTAACTTCTACGACACTAACACTGGTCGCGAATGACCTTTCTTCTGCCTTCACTACTTTTTGGTTCACGTTGGTCATCTTTTAGAAAGATCAAGAATTGATGTAGAGTTGATGGGACACATAAGGCAGAATCAATCCAGTCCTTTCCTAACAATACACTGTAGAAAGTTTTCACATCTATCATAAAGAACGTGGATGTAACAATTTTACTTCCCATGTACACTTCCAATGGCAAGATCCACATAATATCAGCCTCTCCACCTGTGAGGTTGTTGATTACCACATCTATTTTCAAGAGATTAGCCCTCCCTTTTCCGATGTGTTTCATGGTTTGGAAAGGCATAATGTTCACGACAGCTCCATTATCTACTAACATTTTGCCTAAAGGTATGCCATGAAGATAGCCAGCTACAAAGAGAGGCTTAACATGTTTTGCCATACTTGGTGCTGGTTTCTGGAGCAAAAGTTTGAATTTTTTGACCATTTTCCTCTTCTGGATTACGTTTTCAAAATCTTTTCCAATGGAGAAGGCTATATGCTCACTATTGTTGAACGCTTCCTTGCGAGAACCTGTTTTATCACTAAAATTTTTATTAGTCATAAAATCTAGAGGAATTCCTCATACTGTGTTTCATTCCTTATGGATGGTGTCGCCGCTGGCTAGTGCTATATCCAAAGGCTGTCTTGTAACTTCCATTAGCAACTCATTATCCTTCTGATTGAGTTTCTTTATCTTTTCGATCCGTTCCTCCAAAGGGTTCTCTTCTTTGTCATCCCTCACATCATTTTTAGTGTCGTTCTTTCATTCATCACTTATTGTGACAATCAGAATCATTGTCCTTTCCTTCATCTTGATACTAGTTGTGATAATCTCCTTACCTTTTGAATTGATTGACATTGTGGGTTTTCCCTTTGCAGGTTCGAGAGTTTTTTCTCAAGTTGTTCTGCTTCTTTACATTGTCTCAAATATCTCCAATATTGCGTGCAACTCATTT
>JAOWBU010000406.1:0-25000 GCA_026212405.1 Petrea volubilis
TGTCCTTTCTTGAAGACAAATTTCAAATAACAACTGGAGTTTTGAAAATTTTACATGTTACCCTAGTATCCTACAACTATATATATCGCAATATTACTATTAAAAAGTTTAGTTAAACATTTCAAATTAGTATAGTTATTAATTTTTACGAGGAAATAATTTTGATAGAGACAATGTATCGACTTTTTTATGCATTACAAAACGTCAACCAACACATCGTTTGCTGAATTAGAGAATATAATATTGTTAAGTAAATGTACATCAAGGGAAAGTATAATATTTGAAAATTTATTTAATTACCTAATGATTGACAAAAAGTAAGATATTTAATAAAACTGAAAATAAATAGTTTGTTAATGAAAACATTTATAAACTTAAATTGATTTTAGAATAGAACGTAATAGAAAGATATGAACTGAGGATTAAAATAGAACATTAAAATAAAGATTGGATTGAATGAACTACTATGGTACTAAGTTCATTTTTAACATATTTTACATATATATGAAGAATGAATGAAATAAGAAAAGACAGGTGTAGCATCTATTTTTTTTTTTTTTTTGGTTTTAACCATTCGGTTCCGACTCATTGGCCGACTAATTTGAATTGGGTACTGCAGAGGTCTATTATGGGAGTGATCCTCCCAACCCAGTTGCTCCATTCACAACACTAGGATTCAAACTCTGAACGCTGCTTAAGGGATCTAGCACCTTATTCCGCTAGACCAACTGGTAGTTGGTGTGTAACATCTATTAAGCATTCAAACAATAACAAAAAGGATAACACAAATATTTGACTAATTAATTTATGCTATAGTAATAAGGAAAAAAAAATAATAAATGTATTCACTATCGACATAAGTCATCTCAATTATTCAAACGAAAGACACATCATTTCATCATTTTTAATCTTTAGAATTTCTCTCTGTATATATACATGTTTTGGACACGAAATATTGTACACACTCTACCATTTCTTATTGTCATTTATACGAATTCCTACATATTGCCCATGCTTTTTACCTACTCTTGTACACGTTTTAGAGAAACACATAAGCTCTCTTCCGTCTCATACGTGCTTTTGCTAAAAATTCTTAGAAGGAGTGTATTAGAAATGGGCTCATTAATGATGACATTCGTAGGGGTTAATCTACAATTAAATCATTTTTAATGGAAATTCATAGATGAAACCTAGGGAGTGTTGTCCGTGTATTAAAAGGCTGAGTATAAATATCTCATATCGGATATTTAGTCTTGACAATATGAGTACAAATCTAGTCAAGCGTGAAGTTAGTATAAACTAATTCGCAAATGACTACATGTGGGTAGCCTACATGCGCATGCCACCCACCCGGCCCGACCCAGCTCCGGCCACGGTCTACGTGCGTTTGGGCGAATTGTCTCGATCTCGAACTTACTGGTTAGTGGAGTGAATATTTCTTTAAGGTTAACCAATTTATCCCGATGAGTCAGTCATTGCAATACAATTGGAAACATCGATAAGTTTACTAAAGTTTCTTATTATTTTTATTTATATTCGGCGTTGTTTGATTGCTTTTAGCTGTTGTGTTTATATTGTAAACTGTTATTGCAATTATATTTGTATTTTTCGAATAAATTGCCCATATGAATATCTTGCTTTTGGTGATATTCAAAGCCAATGGTTTCCAATATTGTGTTAGATGTATTTATTATGTAGAGTGTTGTCTATTGAATGAAATTATGGGGTAATTTACATGCAGGAATGGGTTGGGAATCGGATACTCATTCCCAACTTTATTCTTAAATACACAATTGGTAGAATTTAAGAATGTAAATCCTCATTTCAATAGGAATCCTCATGCCTATAAACTTCAGATTAGCTATTTTCTGCCCTCCCCATAGGTTCATTTACTCCTTGTTGCTTAGGAATTAACCTATATTTTTTACTCAAACAAAATTATCCTTCAAAATATAATAAAAGAAATAATAGCTCGCCTCTTCACGTCGCTTCTCTCCTCTTCCCTCCATCATCTTCTTTGCTCCCTCTTCCTCTGTTGTCTTCTCAACATCTTTCATCATGTGTGGCCTTCTTACATCTATTTTATAATCTGTATTTTGTGAAAAGTATGAGAAATCTTATTAGAAGTATGTGTACAAGTTTATGATTGTTTAATTTTCCTTTTTTGATTTGTTGTTTGTTGGGAGTAACATGGGGTCCAAACTCCTTAAATACATTAATCAAAAAGAAAAAAATGATTGTATTAATTAATACAACGAAAGGTATCTTACTCGAATTGCTGAAATAGGATGGATGGAGTGTGGAAATTGATTTGACTAGCTGGGATCCATAGCCTAGCATTGAATTTGTCTCGGCCAATAAATTTCAGTGCAATTACACTCATTGATCTTGATTGTTTTTTCAAGGCACAATGCCTCAACATCTTTGTCTATATATACTACTCGTTTGACTACGAAAAACACACACTAAAGTAAGTGAGAAAAATAGATTGCCGAGAGTAGAGGGGAAAAAGAAAAATAGTGTGGTTTGAGGGAACAAAATGTTAGAAAAATTAGAGTGATTTTTCTGTCTCTCTTTAAATAGTGATTTTATTTTTTTTTGATTTTCCAAGTAGAAATACTTGATACCCTTGTATTCCAAGAGATAAACTCTCTTGAGGAATATTTGTGTTTCTCCTATTTTAAGGAGTATTGTTGTAAGCCTACCACTACTAGAAAAATGGGTTTTAGGGACGCTCAAATATTTCTCAAAGAAGGACATAGGGACACTTTTACATGTTGGTATGCTTCATGAAATTGTCTCATAGATGGGGTCATATTATCTCCTGTAGCGCTTTTAAATGTCCCTAAAATAATATATTTTGTGATACGTGATAGAGTTTTTAAAACTCTCATAATGTGACAATGTATAGTGTCACCTAATAAATTTTAACTGTTGTAATGATTTAATTTTGTGAGATCTTAAGGCATTCTTATAAAGGTAGTTCATATTATTTTACAGGACACTTAAAAGTGTCTTCACATGTGAATAAGAGCCACTAAAATGTGTCTCATTAAATAATTTAATGAGACCTTAAAATGCGTCTCCATAATTGTGACAATGACATTTTATAGTGTCCTTATAGATGAAAAATATAACTTTAAGGACACAATTTCGTGTCCTAATATATCTTTAAGGATACAAATAAATGTCTTCAAAGGAATGAAATGAAAAAAAATTGAAACAAAAAGTGTCCCTAAATTCATTTTTCAAGACAAAAAAAATGTCACAAGAAAGATTTCATCATATATAATGTAGGTGGTGCATATGCCACAATTTTGTTTTATACATTCATAACATTCATTTTTCTACAATAATAAATATAAATAAACAACCAAAAGATGTATCGATACAAGTAAAAACAACAAGTTGTCCACCAACCAAAAAATAGCAAACTAAAATTTAAAAATATTCATTCATTTAAAAATTCCAAAATACTTTAACATATGTATTTCAACATCAATCTAAAACTCCTAATATAAAATAAACTTCCAACAACTGATTCATAAAGTTAAATTTCTTGCTCCGGTACATTTGGATAGATAGTAATAACTAGACTAGACCTCATGTTAAAAAAGAAAGAGAATCTTCCATCAATCTTTTTTCACTTCAACCTATCAAATAAATAAAACAGAAAGCATACATTACGTTCAATGAAAATAGCAACAATGATATCTAACCTTTATTAAATGAACAAAGATTACCAAAGATGGAGACCAAGCTATGGTTCTACCAATAACTTCTCCAAGAGTTGTGCATTCTGGTATAGGACGTGGTAATTCCTCATTCATAACCACTACAACATTTATATGAATTTTGCACCAATTTTTTCCTAGTTTAACTCCTTCAACCAACATTGATGGATTTTAGCTTTCGAGATGATTTATTGCAACAATTTTTGAAGCCTCAACCGTACTTTTCAATAAAATATTTGTTCCAACGTATTCACAAACATAACTCAGTGATAAGTCAATTGGTCATGGACATATTCACCAATGTTAGACAAATTCACTAATCACAAATTCTTATAACATCATTAACACCAAAGTACATCGAAGCATCAACGTACAATATTTCTTATCAATATTTATTATATATTTACTTCAATTAGTCCAAATGCATCATATAAAATAAAACTAATAAACTCCCCAAATAAGAAATTAAACTTAAACCATATGATAATAAATATAAAATGAGATGATTATCATAAACAAATTACCCGTATTGGCATCCAGTCAATGCTTGCAATTGAATGTCGACAAGAGGCTATTGGATGGTAAGAGGATGATGAAAGGAATTGTGCAACGTTTGGTGGAACATCAATACTTCCGATCATATGCTTGTTTGATTTGAGAAGTTCATGGATTTGCATGTTCTGCTCTTGCATTATCCTGGCTTGCTCACTAGTTCTTTGCTTCCACATATCAATTTCAACTTGAGATGCCATATTCTTCTATTTAGAAACTTTTTTACTAGGCATATCTTCATGTATAGAAAAGGCAGTGACACCAAAACCATATATTCGTACGCTTCCCGCCTTATCTGGTTTGGTAACTTTAGAATATATATTGTTGGGTCCTTTATCTTTTGTACTCGGTGAGAGTTCACTTCTTTGCTATTTCATTTTCCTCCTTGCAAATAGAGTTCTATTAAAATACACAAATTTGGTTGAAAAATATGTAAATAAGTTCAAATAATTGCACAAAATAACTCTTCAAACCAAATAAAATACTTCTATTAATATTACCAACTTCTCTACTACGATAAGATCAGTTGTATTCCCATTTCAAGTGAAGTATTTTTCAAAAAGATCCAATCTTGTTGGTTCATCATTTGTTGATTCGCCATCAAATTCAATATCTCTATTTATTTCAAAAGAAATTCCTTTTGCTTCATTCCACATCCAAAAGTGATCATAAATAAATGTTTCCTTTAAAATTATAATATATAATGAAAATAAACTGATAACCTTTAGTTCTTCTTCAATTTGAGCAAAGCTTTTCTTTCCAGTAACATGCATCACTTTTCTTTTTGCTCTGTTTTCTTTATTCCAAGCACTTTCATCATGCGTGCACAAAACGAACACGGATTAATATTAAAAGCATTGTAACATTATAATAATAATTCAATTAAAAGCAAAGTTCTTACCCTTGTTTGCTGGTTGTTCCATTAAATCACCACATTCTTCTATAGATCAAGAAAAACCCTCTTACCCTCCGTGTTCGGTCTCCTATTTAAGTTTTCTTCCAATGGCAAGTTTGGATAAAAACCTTCCTTCACTCTATTCTTCCAACTCTTCCATTTTTTCCCTAATTTCATCATGGTCTAATGCTCAAATTCGGGGGCACCTTCAAACTTTTCCTAAAATAAACAAAAAATATTATCTAGTATATCATTTGAATAACAATCTAAATAATACAAAATGATATTACCTTAACGAGCTCTATCAATCTCTTTTTTATAGCTGGCAATACTTTATGCCAAGTAAGCAAATCTAGCCAAACAAGTTTCCCATTTTGCACTAACGTGCCTAGAAACTCAACAAAAGCAGATTTATTTGGACCAATAGGTTGTCTACACTTATTAAATTGAACATGTTTACGGCTTGTCTCCACCCAAACACCTGGTAGATGAGTACCTCCTCTAGTCTTTTTTTTTCGTAGAAACATTATATGCACAATGAATATTATTAGAAAAAATGGGTATTATAAAAAGTTTATGAGAAAACATAACGACGATATACATTAATGCATACCATGAGTATCCTCATGCGCCTCATCATCTATCTCATTTATACATGACTTCGGTAGATGTTGATCAACATTTATATTTCTTGTGCATCCTCCATCACTAACGCTTATTACAACAAAACCAAGTGAATGATGTCATATAATTCATAAGTAATAATGACATGTTGTGGGTAAGATTGGGTTATAGTCTATTGTTCTGCTACACATTGGCTAAAATGCACTAGAAATGTACCAGGGGTATCCTCATACACCTCATTAGCATCTCAATATTAGTGTTTTTGGTGCCTCTATCATTATGAAAGTCTAATGTCATAATAAACTAGAAATGTAAAAATGGATTGTAAAATGAGTTGCTATATTTTACACTTTATTTTAATTTTTTTTGTAAAATAAAAAAATCAAGCCAAAAAGTGGGTTTTGTCTTCCCTCTCGTATTCTACCATTGTAAAATCCATACACAAGTTTTTAACCAAGGAAAAAATCAACTGCTTTTTTGGCAATTATTACGATTATTGGATATTTTTTTTTGATTGGAGGAGGTTCTGGAAGATGGAGAAGAGGTGCTTTACAACGAATGCTTGAAAAGAAGCACTTTTGCATGTGGTTTTTACATCTATAGGTATGGATAGCAAGAAACTGACTAATTTGAACTCAAATTTGTTGTAATGTATGTTGTTTTGAAATTATTTTGGTCGTAATGGAAATATATGCAATGATTGTGTGTTATCTGTTATTCATTGTGATAGAAAAGCTTGGGTTTTTATTTTTTAATTTTTTTGCCTTTTCCTATTGTTTTTGAAATTTGTTGTGGTTTCCTTCGACTATTATTGTTGCAGGTAATAGCATTTCTTTGGGTTATTTGAGATTTTTAAGTAAAAAATTAGACTTGTATAATGTTATACTCAAATTTGTTGTAATGTATGTTGTTTTGAAATTATTTTGGTCGTAACGGAAATATATGCGATGATTGTGTGTTGTCTGTTATTTATTATGATAGAAAAGCTTGGGTTTTTATTTTTCATTTTTTTGCCTTTTCCTACTATTTTTGAAATTTGTTGTGGTTTCCTTTGACTATTATTTTTGTGGGTAATAGCATTTCTTTGGGTTATTTGAGATTTTTAAGTAAAAAACTAGACTTGTATAATGTTAAGATTCTTTGGATTAAATTTGTAATGGACAATTACATTACAAATGTTACTTTCAACAATTAATTTTTTGAAGTATATTGTCATTGTTGTTTTCCAAAAATATAGCATGTAATGACCAACTAAGTATTTTAATAATAAATAACAATCAAATAAAATTAAATTAGTAACAAGGGCAATCATTGGAAACAAAAGTGCCATGTGGAGAAAAAGAGCACAGTAGGAATTTTATTTTAAAAATTTGATGATGTCACTCGAAATTTGATGGAACCCTCACGGAGAGGGTGTAAACGGTAATATGTAAACTCCCTAAAAGAGTTTTGATAATTTTACAAACATTTGGGAATATTTTGTAACTATTCTATCTTAAGTGGGGTCTAAATGTAATTGACCCTAACATTTTTTGTTTTTACCTAAATTAAATCCATGTAAATTAATAGGAACATTTTAAATTTAGTGAGATCATTGGACCACACTCTACTTGATATGCCTCCTCCAATGGTGCTATCAAACTAGAAAAATATTCTTGAAACTTCTAAGAAAATAAGAAAGAAGTACATCAAATGGTTTTATTTAAACATATTCCAACACAAAATTAATATCAAGAATCAATTAGATGACAAAAATAACCAAGGATAATTTCTTATTTTTTGTTTATTCTTTTAAACTACATCATAAATTTAATGCCAAGTAGCTAGGCACAAATTCCATTTTTTTGAAGTGTGTCGAATACAGATGGAAATTGGTTAATTTGGGTTCAACTCCAAACCCACTTCATTGGGTGTGGGTGTAACGCAAATTTCGAGTCTATTGAATTAAAAGACAAGAAAAATTGTACAAATTGAATTTAATGAAATTATTGCAAATAAACTGGTACAAACTCTAAACTTGATGCTCTGATTCTTCCTTCACGAATTTGAAATTTAAAAATTCGAACACTTCCAGAGTGGATTTGGTGGTTTGATCTTCTTGAAACTTGATTTGGTCTTCAATAATGTGATTCGTAGGCTTTGTAGCTTGATTACGAATCAAACGCCGAGATTTTCGATGAACACTGCAAAGAACGCCGCGAAAACCGTTGACTTGACTTGATGTATGTTTGGCAAGAACGTCGATTTCCTGGCTTAGCACCTTGTCTGCAGATCGAACGCCTTGATTTGGTCGATCTTGGTGAAGAACGCCGGGAACTTCACCTTGATCATTGCGTATTTGACTTGGGAAAATGTTGATTCGTTGGCTTCGCATCTTGATTGCGGATCAAACGCCTGAATTTGATGATCATCGTGAAGAACGTCGGGAACTTCAACTCGATCACTTCGAATCTTCTTCAGAGAATCTCAGGATTTCCTTTGCTTCTTTTGCTTTGAAGACTTCTTATGCTTTGATGTGTGTCTGTCTGTGTGTGTTTGGCTTGTTGAGAAGACCCCTATTTATAGGTGTAGAGGAGAGTCTCTTGCCATGTTACTTGACGAGATGGAGCAATTTGATTGACCGGCTCAAATTTGCTTGCAGTTCATTTCCTTAATGAAAAGATATGATTTGAATTGCCTGAAATAATAATACCAAGCGTATATGTTTGCAAGATATTATTTTACTTGCCAAAATAATAATACCTAGCATATATGTTTGCGAGATATTTTATTATTTGCCAAAATAATAATATCTAGCATATATGTATGCGAGATATTATATTATTTGCCAAAATAATAATATCTAGCATATATGTTTACGAGATATTATATTTATTGGCAAAATAATAATATCTAGCATATATGTTTGCGAGATATTATATTTATTGCCAAAATAGTCTAATTTAACACTTGGCACCGTTTGATTGGCCAAGAAAATATATATTAAAATATCAATTAATTAACTATTTTATTTAGGAATTAAATTCAATTAAATTCCCAATATAATATTGATATTTAATATATTATTTGCCACATATCGCAATTTAATTTGATACAAACTTTATTTGTCTACAAATGCCCCTTCGAGACTTGTTCATGGGCAATGCGCTGGCATGCCATAGAGTGGATAAGTCTCGAATTTTTCTTTTCTTTTTTCTTTTTGTTTTACTTGGATCCGAGGCTTGTAGACATTTGAAACTTGGATGAGATGTGGGTTTCAAGTGGGTCTATTTTTTGTTAAATCATAAATGACCTATAAATTCAAGGCCCAACCCTCTTCTCTTTTCTTCTAAATAGGCCCAACAATTGAGGCCCAATTTCATCATCAAATCAATTCTGATTTTGACAATTTGCTTCCATTCAAAGCTGCATAATCTGGGAAGGCTCTCCCTTGTTTTCAAATTCCTTCTCCCTTTTCCTTTCTAATAGCAGTAGGTCCCCCATTTTTCAGCCCAAAAACATATAAGTGGGCTTATTTTCAATCATCAACCTAGATTTATTTCTCAATTGAGTCCAAATCAAGGCCAAAATTCATACAAAATTCAATTGCAATTACGTACAGCAACAATGACTCCTTTCTTTTCCTTCTCCTTTGCTGACTCTCTTTCTTCTTGTTCCTTTTTTTCTTCCACAACACACAAGGCACTTTTATTTGAATCCCATCTTTCCCCCTTTTTTTTTTGTTAACTCTGGCAACAACTTGATCAAATTGGCCCTAGAATCCCATGTTTCTTTTTTTTTTTGAAATCTGCCTACTGAAGGGAGATTATGAGTAATTTCTTTTGTAGCAAATATTTTTCTTCTTTCCTTTCCATCTTGAATTTATCGATGGAAACTTCTTCTTTCCGTCGATTTACTCGTTTCCATCTTTCAATCAAGAATTTCCTTGGTCAGGCTCTGGTTTTCTTCTATAAAAGGAGACTAGTGCCTACCATCCTCATATCAAGTTTGTTTCAAGAACAGAGCACCAAATTTAGTGAGTTGTTCTTCGCATTCTGCCGTGTGAATTCCTGGTAAGACAGTGTCATATGTTGCTGTTTCGCTATTGCTTTGCCATGAGTTTGAGTTTGGCCAACAATAGGCCATGCTCTGAAACGCTGGATAACTATGGCAGAAAGCGCCATCGATAGCTGTACCTTTCAAAGTCACACAAATTAGCACGCCAAGTGCTCGATGAATTTCTTGAGAGAACTTCTCTTTAGTTTTTTTATATTCCCCTTTTTTTAAATACTTCTGAAGTCTTGCCAACCCCTTTTGGATTCTTCATGAAAAGAAACAAATCAAGTCTTAATAGTTATCACCCTCTAAATTCAAAAATTGATCCCCTTTTATTGCTTTCCATCCTAAATTTTCCTTTTTTTTTTGGCTTGATCGGCAAACCGTCTTTTGTTTGTGTTTCTTCTTGAGCCCAGACTTTCGAAGCTTTGTGGCTACTCTTCACATTCTGCCAGAGAATAGGAGAAAAGAATGGTGAATGTGACTTTACTCTCTTAGTCACTCAACCTTTTTTAAAGAAGCATGAAAACAATAGCGATCTTATGTTTATCATGCTACTATATTCAATTTAGGGGTAGTTTATTCACTATATTTCAAAGAACTTTCACACTCAATTTTGCACACCACTCGCTTGCCAAATCATCAACAGTGGTACTTTTTTTTGGCACTTTTTCTTTTCTTTTATCATTGTGAATTCTCATAAAAGTTTGGACAACTTTCCTACAGGAAATTTTAGCCTTGCCTTTAGAGAGGTTGCCTTTTGGTTAACTTATGTTTCAACAATTCACAACATGGGACCGAGATCTTCTTGAGCCATTGTTTTTATTTGATCAAGCTTATCACCTTGCACTTTATAGCGAGGCCAAAGATGAATTTGCATGAGATTATAAGCCTCTTTGCATGACTTGGATTTTTTTTTCCTCTTTCAAACTTATCTTAGACTTTGCCTGATTTTTTTTTGACAGGTGAAATCATGGTGTATTTTAGAGATAATTCATCATCCTTTGGAGTGAAGCACTTGATCATCCTTGATGACGAGAAACGACCCATCGAGAAGGGTACAATCTTAGTGGTCCATGCCCCCCTTATCAGCCGATATGCGAAGCAGTGGCCAAGACTAACGAATCCACTCTACATAAAGAATGGTCTCAAGATGTTCCTTTGAACAAGGCGTCCAAGGCATGGTGCTTGCAAGCAACTGATCACAAGCACTCAGATGAGCCAAGTATATTTCCAATGCTGGGGTGAAGCATCATTGAAGACAAGGCCAAGTGGGGAGACTCTATCCAGTTTGAAGGCAAATTCAAGTATGTCAAAGGCTATTGGGAGTGGACAGAAGACATCCTCAGCCAGTGCGAGTGCAAGTTGGTGGAGGCAGGGATCTACGATGCAGTATTCGCTTCATTGTTCACGTACAATTGCCACCCGGAGATCATCAAGGCATTTTGCGAAGCATGGAGTCCTACTACCAATACCCTTCTGACTTTGTTCGGAGAACTCTCCATATCGTTGTGGGATCTGCGTACTTTAGCCAGCCTTCCACTGACGGGACTTCTCTACGATGAGGTGGTTCCTGATGCCATGGAGCTTATCGGGGCTGACGAGGCAGACCGAAGGTTTGTTCCCATCTACTGCAAGTACTTGTTTCACGCCTTCTTCCTGCTACAAAGAAGTGCCAAAGGAGGTCAACTTTCTCAAGTCACACTCGGTGAGTGGGTTAGCTTCTGGTCCAAGAAAGATACCAAGTACTGCCAACCACCACCCCGAAGTGGAAAGAAGTCAGCTCGTTCGAAGTCAACTCACAATCCATTCGGCGATTTTGACACTCACAAGGGCTGGTCTAGAGTGGAAGCAGAGTTGTTTTCCAAGCTCAGCTTCACGAGGAGTTTAAAGGAAGAGACGTACTTGGCGGCGCATCTGGCTTGTTGGCTTTGCACCTTCGTCCTTTCGATTGATGATATTAATTCCATACGTCAAAGCACTTTCAAAGTTGCGAGCATCATGGCAAGTGGGCACAAAATAGGTCTTGCAATCTCGACTCTAGCGAGCATTTACAATGGTTTGAACAAGATCTCGAATTCACCATGGCCAATGCGTGTCTACTCCTCTTTTCCTATCCACTTCGTCCTTGGCTGGCTATCATACTAGTTCAAGACTCATTCTCAAGCTCGTCAAAGCATATGCAGCCCTAAGATGACTCAATTCTCCGGTGAAGGCGGCGCAAGACACTATGACCTGACGGAGGCTCGCAAGAAGATCCACAAAGGGGAGCTTGTCTCTTGGACTTGCAACATGATCATGAAGCATCGCAGCTTCCCATGCATCGACGATGAGCATGTTGACGAGCTTGACCGAGATTACTTCATTGCCATTCGTTTTGGCTATCTACCTCTACGACAAGGTGGGCATTTTCTCATCGAGCCTTATAGTCCTCACCATTTTAGCCGCCAATTTGGGTACTATCAAGAAGTTCTGGGAGTTCTTGAGCGAGATATTCATAAAGCTTCTTTAGACGAAGGCATTCAACATTGGCGCTTGTGCACGTACTCCAAGTTAATGTCTCAAGTATGTTTCCTTCCCATTCCCGTGAATACAAAGAAATTTTCTTCAGACAACTACAAAAAATGGTGGGACAAAGCTCATGGAATCTTTATTGAGGAGAATGTCGCGAAGCTAGCTGACTTAAGTTCGCCCAAAACCTTAGCCCCATGCGAGAAACAAGATGAAGGAAACAAAAGAAAAGCTGTCATTCATCCTGTAGAAGAAAATCGAAGTAGCAATGCAGATCGTCATTGAAAGAGGCCAAAGAGAGATCCCAAGCCCTCTATTGATGAATTTGTTGGCGAGGTTGTCTTTTAACGCTTCTCCCCTTTAGCTTTCTTTTATTTTCTCTTTTTTGAATTCTCTAACTTTAAAACATGTCATGTTTCACGGGGAGAATGGGATGCTCAACCTTGATGATGATGATGGATCTGAAGATAGCCAAAAGTCGACTATGGGATCTAACTCATCAACTGCAGAACCTCCACTTGCTAAGAGGGGGCACAAAGAAGCGCCCAAGTTGAATGAAGCAAAACCAACACTTCTATGTCCCAAAGCTTCAGTTTTTCAAGGCGAGAAGTTCATCCATAATCATCAGAAAGAGTTTCTTAAGAAATTGTGGAGGGATCTCACAGAAAAGATATCACACACTTCTCTCGAGTCATTTTCCTATATCGAAGAAGAGGTCGATATAGTGCTCAGCTCGATGAAAAGCTTCAGCAACTTCGACATTTCCTATGTAGAAGGATCACTCAAGCTTTTATTTGCCAAGGTAGCTGCTTTTGATAAGGCGAGGTCTGCATCATCTGAGAAAGCATCTAAGGAATTTACTGCCCATCAGTTAGAAGAAGCCAGAGAACGTCTCTCAAATGCCAAGACCAAAGAAAGCAAGGAGGCTAATCTAATTCAGTCTACCAAAGAGGATTTGGAGAAAATTCAACAAGAGATGAATAACTTGAATGCAAGGAAGAAGAGTTTGTTTCAATCATTGAAGCAACAACAATAACTCCTACAAAGTGCTCAAGCTGAAGTTTGAGAGATTGAAAAAGAAATCTCCGCCCTCCAGAGTGCCTCTTCGCTGAGTGACGAAGAGATTGAAGAAATAAAGCTTTTGACAGGATGACTCGAGGCTACTAGGGAAGAGTTGAGGAATTTGAGTCATTTTGCTTGAGATTAGCTTAGGACTTTGCATTCTTTTTGTTTTTTCTTTTGCTATAAACAATGTTTCCCCTTTTTTTTCATTTTTGATTACGCAATAGAAATCTTTTCGTGTACTTTCTATTTTGCAATCTCTTGGATGTGAATACGATTCTTGTTATCTTTCAATGCAATGAACCTTGAAACTTATCATGTCTGTCACAATAAATCAATAGTAACATGAAAATACAATGCACTACGAATTCCAAACTTTATATAATAAATTGCTAACTTTCATGAAAATAAAATCTACTGCAAACACGATCCTTCAAACGCTCTGACTTTGAGTTAACGGCTCCTTTGGAAAAGTATATCTTCAAAGAATCTTGACTGAAGTTAGAAATTATCTAAGCTGCCTACACACCCAATGAAGGGATCAAGTCATAACGTAGTTCAAAGATGGAAATTGTTTTGAGGGGGGGCCGTACACAGTTTATATTCATGCGGGTCAGGAGTATCCATGGCTTAACCACCCTGGACAAGGTGGAGTATTTCTAAATTTAACCACACAAAATACCTTTAATGGAGTATGTTAGCAGTTTAGTCACGTGCATTACCATTGGTAGGTACCCTACACAGTTTATACTCAAGCGGGTCAGGAGTTTGATGCAGTTTAGGCTCATACCTCATGAGCAATTTGCATAATTTACGCATAGTAGCGCTTCAAGAATTTTCCATTTATGGGGCGAATCCTCAAACCATCTTCGGCGACCCACTTGTATGCGCCATTTGTGTAAGCTTCTTTAACAATATAAGGGCCATCCCACTTGGAGGTGAACTTGTTTCCAATCCGGTGAGTTGTGATGATGGGCCTTCTCACAGCAAGCACCAAGTCACCCACTTGAAAAGAGCGTGGCTTCACTTTCTTATTAAATACTCTAGAAATACAAGCTTGATAACACTTAAGTCTCTGTGGTGCTTCCAGCCTCTTCTCATCAAGGGCTTCCAACTTTTCAAGACGTAGGCGTGCATTATCTTCTTCAGTTAGCTCTTCCAGCACAACTATTCTTAGTGATGGAATCCGCTGCTCGAGGGGGACAACTGCTTTAGTGCCAAACACCAAGGAATAAGGAGTTGCTTGTATCGGCATTCTGTAAGTTGTTCTATACGCCCATAAAGCTTCTCCAACCCTTTCATGCCAATCTCGCTTTGACTTTGCAACCACTTTTTTCAATAGATTGCACAAAATCTTGTTGAATGCTTCGGCGAGACCATTGGCGGCAGCATTGTACATGGAAGACTTCCTTTGCTTAAAGTTGAACTTCTCACAAAGCTTGTCTATCAGACTGTTGCTGAAAGGTTTCCCATTATCAGTGATTATGTATTGTGAAACCCCATAACGGTATATGATGTTGATGCGGATGAAGTCAGCAATATTTTCTTTCTTTACTTCTTTGAGAAGCACTGCTTCAACCCACTGGAAAAGTAATCCATTGCTGCCAAGATATACAAGTGTCCTGTCGATGGTTATGGAACCTACAACATCCAATCCCCAAGCATCAAAAGGCCATGAAGCCACCATAGGGTGCAATAGCTCAGGCAGTTGGTGGATAAAGTTTGCATGGAACGGGCAAGCTTGACACCTCTGCGCATAGTCCATGCAGTCTTTTACCATTAACGGTCAATAGTAGCCTATCCTCTTGATTCGGAAATGCAATTTTGGGCCCGAACTGATGAGCACCCATACTCTAGAATGAGCTTCTTCCTCACTCATACATCTCAGGAAGACTCGATCGATCGAGCGCCGAAACAGTGTATCTTTGTAATATATGAAGCGAGCCACACGCCGTCTGATGTCAACCTTTCTGCGCGGATCATCTGGCAACTTTTCGTACTTTAGGTAATCTACAAATGGTTGGCGCCAATCTTCCTTTTCGACCTCAAATACTTCCATGACGTGATTCTCTACTTCTTCACTGTCTTCATCATCAAATATCGGCGGCATCACCCAATTGCTACATATTGGCACACGAGCTTCCTCTTCAATCATCGCGAGGTTGGAAGCGAGTTTTGCATGAGCATTAGCTTGTTTATTCTCTTTTCTCGGTACATGCTCGATTGTCACATCACCAAGCCAACCAACAAGTCTTCTGGCATAATCAAAGTATGGGACCAGCTCTGGCTTTTTCACTTCATAGGACCTATTCAGCTGGTTGACTACCAACTTAGAATCTCCAAAAGAGCTTGATATTCGGCGACGTTGTTAGAGCAATTTTGGATCAAAGTAAAAGAATACAGGAGTACCTCACCATTGGAAGTGATGAATATGACTCCAGCACTTGCCCCCTCTCTATGAGAAGCTCCGTCAAAGTACATTTTCTATGGAGGAGTGACTTCAATCATAAGGGCGTCTTCATCGGGGAGATCGTTAGACAATTCCTATTTAGTAGGAATAGGATGGTTGGCTAGAAAATCAGCTAGAACTTGACCTTTCACCGCCTTCGGAGGCACATACACAATCTCAAACTGTTGCAGCTGAAGGTACCATCTGGCAAGCCTATCAGAAAGGACCGGTCTCGACATGACGTACTTTAGTGGATTTACTTTTGAGACAAGGCGAACAATATGAGCTTGGAAGTAGTGCTTCAGTTTCTGGATTGCAAAGATAAGGGCTAAGCAGATCTTTTTGATTGGCGAATATTTCAACTCATTTGGCGTCATCATTATGCTCAGGTAATACAAGGCATTTTCTTTTCCACTGTCATTTTCTTGAGCAAGCAGGGTTCCAACAGAACGTTCTTGAGCTGCAATGTAGAGAATTAAAGGTCGTCTCGGCACTGGTGCAACTAACACAGGAGGTTTCATTATATACGACTTTATGTTGTTGAAGGCATTGCGATATGTATCGTCCCACTCAAAGGGAGTACCTTTCTTCATGAAGCGGCTGAATGGTTGATATCGATCAGCTAAGTTCG
Organism: Petrea volubilis; assembly: GCA_026212405.1. NCBI lineage: Eukaryota > Viridiplantae > Streptophyta > Magnoliopsida > Lamiales > Verbenaceae > Petrea > Petrea volubilis. The sequence continues at coordinate 16,494 of JAOWBU010000406.1, forward strand.
AGATAAATCGTCGAAGATAAGCCCGTTTCCCTTGCAGACTTTTTAGCTCATGAATATCCCGAGGTTTAGGCATTTTAAAGATCACATCGATTTTTGCCTGCTCAATCTCTATGCCTCGATGGCAGACGATGAATCCAAGGAACTTACCCGATGAAACTCCGAATGCGCACTTTAGTGGATTATTCTGAGTTGATACCTCCTTAAACATTGGAAGACCATCCTGAGATCATGAAGGTGATCCTTGTACTTCCTGGATTTTACCACTAAGTCGTCCACATAGCATTCGATGTTTTTGTGGAGGATATCGTCAAAAATCTTCTGCATTGCTCTTTGATAACTGGCGCCAGCATTTTTCAGGCTGAAGAGCATCACTTTGTAGCAATATATTCCTTTAGAGGTGCGAAATACCGTCAGTTCTTCATCTTCTGGCGCCATGCGTATCTGATTATACCCCAATAACCCATCCATGAATGATAACGCTTCATGACATGTAATGGCGTCGATCATAAGCTCGGCTATGGGCAGCGGGAAATCATCCTTTGGACATGCTTCATTTAGGTCTCTAAAATCGAAGCAGACTCGGATTTAACCATTTTTCTTTCTCACTGGCACAATGCTTGATATGTACGTGGGGTACTTGACTTCTCGAATGAACCCGACTTCAATGAGTTTGTTTACTTCAGCCTCAATCAAAGGGACTAGATCTAGCCAAAATCGACGTTGGGCTTACTTCACCGGACGAGCTCCCTTTTTGATGGCAAGGTGGTGAACTGCTACATTCGGATCTAATCCAGGCATCTCTTTGTACGACCATGCAAACATATCTTTGAATTCGGTTAAAAGCTTGATGTAAGCTTCTTCCTTATCAGTAGTTAATAGTACACTAATGTACATTGGCCGTGATTTCTTTCAATTTATCAACTATTGCTTTAATGTCTTCTTCAAGCTTGGGGGAGCAAATTCGGCGTCTTCTTCTAAGATTTCTTCGGTCGAGGTGATATGGTATGTTGTCACAACATCTTCTTCACTCTCTTCAAAGATTATGCATTCCCTGATTTGGCCGTCCATCCATCTGACCTGGGTTACTCGCAACATCCTTATGAAATCACCTGCCTTGATATGGCCGCCTTTGGTAAGTTTGATAATATGCCTGAACAAGCGGTCCTTAGTACTTTGGTGGGCTGGTTGGTGCACAACATCATAAATATAGTAAGAAGAAGCCACGTTTTTTTTATCATCTTCCTCATTACTCTGGGCACATGTGAAGACAACGATCTGCCATTTCGCCTTTAAGACTACATCACATGAGATGGCCAAAGTAGTTTGTCGCTTCATACTGGAAGGAATAAATCTTTGGATATTCTGAGTCTCGACCTTCTTACTGTACTTTAGACTCCTTGTTCTTCTGCGTGCAATCCTTCTAGAAGGCCCGAGTCTTTCAAAGACTAATATTCTTGGAATCCCCATTTTGTTCCCATCATTTGATGAAAGTTTGCTTTCTGTCATGTAGTTGTTACCTGCTCTCTTGATGGCAATGCAAATAGGAGCTTGTGGGGTGAATCCAAGTCCTTGCCACGAATTTGCGATGGCATACTTGTATTCTTTCTGTATCTTTTGTGTGTTGTCTTGAGACCATGTCCACGTGCCTTGGTTGGTGCCGGTAGGAGTCTTTCTAATGTGTGGCTCTCTTCGGGATTATATCCAGCTTTGATTAGAAGTTTGTATATTTTTGGGTCAAAGTCTTTTGCATTTTCAAGTTCCACTGGACTCTCATGCTCCACTTCAGCTTCTCACATCGGATGAACAAATTCTTTGAGCGGCAGAGTAGACGGCTTCTTTACATCGAGCTTTGTAAGAGGCAATATCAACTCTTTAAATGACTCTAAGCCAGTGCCGGATGACTTGCCTTCTTGATCATAGACTGCTGGGATCGGGGCAACACTTTTGTTCTTTTTACTGTGATCGCCCTGTAGCTTGGACTCTTCACATATCAAGTCTTCATTTATCTTTGCACTCTCGGCATCTCTAAGGTAATACTTGGTATCGGCGAGATGTGCTTCGACTTCAGTGAAAGACTTGCCATCACCAAGCACCTTCTTCACTATGCCTTCTCGATAATATTTGAAGCACTGATTCCCGGTGGAAGGAACTACTCTATTTTCATGTAGCCAGGGCCAACCAAGCAACATGTTGTACGGCGATTTGGCATCGATCACATGGAACAATGCAGTTGATAGCATATATTCCATTAGCAATTTTAACCATATGATGCCAAAAGCTCTCTGCACCCCTTGGCTGAAACCTTGGATTATCAGATGACTGCTTAAAAGTTCATCCGTAGAGATCCCCAACTCGTTCATCATGCTCAAAAGGCAAGAGATTGATGGTGGAGCCACCGCGATCAGTATCCTATTCACTTTTTGCGCGCAAACATAGCCGGTCACAAACAATGGCCTGTTATGAGGCTTAAAGCCAAGGAGCAAATCTTTATCCGTGAAGGACATCGCCTCCATACAATCATTAGCTATAGCGTCAGTGTACTCTTCTTCGCTTGTCATGTGGCACACTTCATGATTCTCCTTATGTGCATTTACCACAGCTTGGATTGCGACCATGTTTATAGCTGCACTATCTTCTTCAAGTGAAATCTTCCCTTGTTAGGCTAATTGCATCACCTTATCTTTGAACACAAAGCAATTATGGATTGGATGACCTATCAAGCAATGATATTTGCAATATATTGGGTCATTTGTCCTTCTAGCATCATCGAGTCTCTTCATTTCAGGTAATTCGATGAGGTTTGCTTTGAGCAGGTCATCGAATATGCTAGAGACAACAGACTCAAGGAATGGATATTGTTTGGTCTGCCTTTTTTTCAAGCTTGATCTTCTCCATCCTTTCTTGGGGTGACGTCTTTCTTTTCTTCACCCTTTTGATTTGTTTTCCCTTGCAATCTGATGGGTTTCACACTTACTGCCATTGACTCTTTGGTTTGAGTTTTGGAAAAGGACTTGCTTCATTTCTTTATGTCTTGCTTTTCTTTAAGCTTTCGAGGTTCTTGGACAGGTGGTCAATCAACTCTGCTTGCGCTCATGCTCAATTCCACATCATGCGCTCTAGTTGCAAGCTCTTCAAATGTCCTAGGCTGGATCCCTTGAAGAATATATCGGAGGCCCTAGTACATTCCTTGAGATTGAGGCCCTAGTACATGTCCTAGGCTGGATCCCTTCAAATAGCTAACATTTCAGATAGTCTATCTTTGCAATTGAGGCTCAAATTCCTCCATCGGTTGATTTAGTCAATGGCAAGTTCATCTTTCCATTGGCGAGAGTTGGTGAGCTCAATCATGCTGACTGTTCATCAAGTGCTGTAGATGCGTTTGAGGAATTCGTGCTCAAGTTGCCCCCAGATATTGATTGAATTTGGCTCTAAGTCAGTGTACCAGTCAAATGCATTTCCCTTTAGTGATCGAACGAACTGTTTGACAAAGTGATCTTCGTAGGTTCCGGCATTGTTGCATGTCTTAACGAAGTGGGCTATGTGTTGCTTCGCATTGCCTTTGTCGTTGACTTGCTGGAACTTAGGAGGTTGATAACTGGTTGGTATCTTCAAATTGTCGATTCTTTGGGTGTATGGCCTTGTATATGACATAGTTGACTTGGAGCTTCCATCAAACTTATCTTTAATCATCCCCATGATGAACTCCTTCAACTAGTCAATAGGAATCAACCCCTCTGATGAGACTTGCAACTCTAGTGCTATAGATTTTTCCCTTTCTTGTTGCTTCATAGGCATCTCAGCTTCATCTTGAGCTTTAGGCTGCCTTCCCATGACGTGACTAGCTTCAACACGGTCGACCTTGTTCATCAGCTTCGTGATTTGAGAGTCTTGCTCTTGAACGTGCCTGGCGAGCCCTTCAATAGTCTTCGTCAAACTTGCAAGCTGTTCCTCCAATGTTGTTGCATTTGTCACCATGGCAGGGGCTATGCTGAAAGAACTTGATGTTGAGCGAGGAGTGAATGGCGTGGAATCAACTCCATCATCTTCGTTGGTGTTGACGAGTTGTGGTAGGCTCTTCTTGATGCTATTGAGCGAGATAGTTTTCTCAGAAGATGCTTAAGACTTCTTGGACATGCTTCTCGTAATAACCACAAAACTTGAAACTTCTGAAATGGCGACCTCAAACTCTATGGATTTGTAGGCGGCCATTGATATTTCAAGAAAATTTTTGGCAAAAGGAAGAGATGAGAAGTACAGGGTCCCACTGGGCATGCCTGAAATTTGTAATGCAAATTTCGAGTCTAGTGAATTAAAAGACGAGAAAAATCGTACAAATTGAATTTAATGAAATTATTGAAAATAAAGTGGGTACAATCTCTAAACTTGATCCTTTGACTCTTCTTTCACGAATTTGAAATTTGAAAATTCGAACACTTCCGGAGCGAATTTGGTGGTTTGATCTTCTTGGAACTTGATTTGGTCTTCAATAACGTGATTCGTAGGCTTTGTAGCTTGATTACGAATCAAACGCCGATATTTTTTATGAACGCCGCGAAGAACGCCGCAAAAACTATTGACTTGACTTGATGTATGTTTGGCAAGAATGTCGATTTGCTGGCTTAGCACCTTGTCTACAGATCAAACGCATTGATTTGGTCGATCTTGGTGAAGAACGCCGGGAACTTCACCTTGATCGTTGCGTATTTGACTTAGGAAAACGTTGATTCGCTGGTTTCGCACCTTGATTGCGGATCAAACGTCTGAATTTGATAATCTTCGTGAAGAATGCCGGGAACTTCAACTCGATCACTTCGAATCTTCTTGAGAGAATCACAGGATTTCCTTCGCTTCTCTGCTTTGAAGACTTCTTATGCTTCGATGTGTGTCTGTCTGTGTGTGTTTGGCTTGTTGAGAAGACCCCTATTTATAGGTGTAGAGGAGAGTCTCTTGTCATGTTTACTTGACAAGATGGCGCAATTTGATTGGCCGACTCAAATTTGCTAGCAATTCATTTCCTTAATGAAAAGATGTGATTTAAATTGCCTGAAATAATAATACCTAGCTTATATGTTTGCAAGATATTATTTTACTTGCCAAATAATAATACCTAGCATTAATGTTTGCAAGATATTATTTTATTTGTCAAAATAATAATATCTAGCATATATGTTTGTGAGATATTATATTTATTGCCAAAATAATAATATCTAACATATATGTTTGCGAGATATTATATTTATTGCCAAAATAGTCTAACATAACACTTGGCATCGTTTGATTGGCCAAGAAAATATATATTAAAATATCAATTAATTAACTATTTTATTTAGGAATTAAATTCAATTAAATTCCCAATATAAAAATAGAAAATATAATATTGATATTTAATATATTATTTGCCACATGTTGCAATTTAATTAGACACAAACTTTGTTTGTCTATAGTGGGTTTTTATAGCTTTAATAGGGATGGCACCATGATGAGTATGGGATGGGTTCTGCAAGACTCGTAACCAGCCCTATTTGACCTTGTTATGAGGTGGGTCCAATCCACGAGACCCATTTCTTTTTTTTACCTCTTTTCATCATCTGAACATTCACTATGAGAAATTCCTCATTATTTAAAACTTTTAGATATTGTGCTAGTTCCATGAAAGTTTGTATATGTCTATGGTATTCAGCAAGAAAATTGAACATAGCCATAGCTATTTGACTATCAAGTACTTGTTCAAGTGCACCCCTCTTTTGACTAGACGATTTACCCTTTTGAGGTTATGGTTTGCAAAGCAAAAGGAATAAGAGTCAAAAAGCTTTATAATTAAAGAGAACATCAAACCTCGAGAGTTGAGAATGGTGCCGAAAATGAAAAATATTGAGAGAGAAAACTAAAGAGTTGTGATGAAGGAAAATACAAAATAGATCTGCCTTAAATTGAGTAATATTTCTCAAACAATAACTTAACTTGAAGTCTAAAATAATAATTAAAAAAAATATTTTTTAAATGACTAGGGCGGATACAGGCTTCTCACCAAACACGGAAACCAATTGGGTCTAGAGAACTAAGACCTATAACTTGCCCCATGAACCTTTTTGCTTAACTAGAACCCACACCATTAGTGGTGGGGCTCTAGTTGATCCGGGCCCATTGCCAGTCCTAAGCTCTAAGTAGGTGCATGCAAACAATGTTTTTAAAATCAGACTAGACATAGAACCGATGGCCTTACTGATTATTAGTTCAACTGGTTTGACCTTTTGTCTGACCAGTGTAACGTCATAAATATATTTATATATATATATAATTTGTCATATAACAAAAAAATATAAATAAATTCAAATAATTAGTTTCAACCAAATCATTTTAACTTCTACAAGAAATTTAATTCAATTTCTTGTGTTTGGTTTTTTTGATAGAATTCAGTTTCTTGTCAGATATGCTGAATTTGCAATTATTTTAAGTGGTTATTTATGAACTTTTTTTTTTAAGTATGACCTGTTATAAGATATTATTACTAAAATAAATTGAAAACTAAAAAGAAAATCTAGAATCTGTTGCACCAAATATGCTCCCCACTTTGAAATTTAAAGTTGCAAAATAGTAATGGAAAATTAGACTCAATTATATATATATATATATATATATATATATTGACATATGCAAGTAACTATAGTAATACATATATACATATAGGAAATTGTTATTGACACTCTAAAATTGTTATTGGCACTCCCTCTCATTTTATAATTTTTATCAATTAGCCAATATACCCTTTTAATTTTTAAATATTAATTTAATTTGATTTATTGGACAAAAAAACCCTAATGGTCTATGATATTGCCTTATTTCTTATTTTTGGACTTTTTATGAAGTAACATTAATACAAGCCCAAGAACGGTCCACGAAGCTAAGTCCTGAAAGGGAGGGGTCTTTCCTAAAGCCCAACACAGCCCTGGACCAAAGCCCAGGAAGGATACGTCCCTAAGCCCAAGTCCAGGAAGGGAGAGGTCTTTCCTAAAGCCCAACACAGCCTTGGACTAAAGCCAGAAAGGATACGCTCTTAAGCCCAAGACCAGGAAGGGAAGTTTCAAGTCCTAGCCGACCTATCACTTGGCTAACCCTAGACCCGAGTCAAAAGACACGTGGGGATAAGGAAGCTCAGATTTATTCACCGAATTTGGGGGAATCTCAAATAACGCGTCTCCAACCGCTCTGATTTCGCAGACCACATCCTGATTCTCAAGATAGATAGGTTACGCCCCTAGCTCTATATAAGGACCAGGGGCGTACAGTGGCGGAGGAGAAGATTTTAAGCATTAAAATCATTCTTTTAGTTCTGAAAAAACTCTTAAAAGCACTTTAAGTCATTCTTAATCATTTCCAATGATAATCTTAGCGATTTTTAGCATCATTTACGTCTATTTCATCATTTTTTTTATACTTTTCCTCATTTCTAAACGAATACTGACTTAATTTAGTAGAGTGCTAACCTTGTTTTTGCATATTTTCTCTCCTCAAGTCAATTATTATTCACAAAAGACCGAAACTCTTTTCCCGTGTTATAAATTCTTGGTGCTCGAAAAAACCGAAAGCATCAGTCTATTATTCACTTTCATGCATTCAAGAATACTATTTTTTACCATATTCTTTTTGGCTTTGGTGACGATAACTTCAAAATTGTTATTCAATTTCTTATTTTGACGATGACTTGACAAAAAAAATGTTCTAATATTGTTGTCTTTTGTGCAATATTTTGCCCATATTTTACATTATATTTCCCTACTTTTTTGTCATGTTAATTGTAGTTACCTGAAAATGGGGCCGACTAATATTTTAGAAGATTTAAGAATGATTTTTGAGTTGGAGGAGACATTAAAGCTTGTGAATACCAAGAGTACCAAACAAATTTAAGATATCTACCATTCTTACAACCCATCTAATAACAACAAATGTATTTATTTCTTTTTCATACTTTTCATATTATTTCATTTAGTTTTTTGCTCACACTTTAATTTCAGCATACATACATTTATGTAATATAATTTTTCCCTTGATGTGAAAATTGTTCTACTAACGTTGATATATATATATATCTATATCTATATATCTATATATATATATTGTAGTAATAATATATGGAGCAAACAAGTTGGTGCAAAACATTGAATGAGATATCATGCTTTAAAGATTGTAGTCATTAAACTCATCTTTCTTTTCTTTTCTTTTTCTTTTATTATTATTATTATTATTATTATTATTTTGCAAGACATTTTGTTTATTTGAAGTCAGATAATATTGAGGAGAAATAGAATTAGCGGGGATATACAATTTGGTTCTTTTTACTAACATTTTGCATATTTGAATATTAGTAGAATTGTACAATATCTTTTGATTTCTTTATCACCCAACGTTTATATATTTAACTTGTTTGCCAAGTTTCATGTATGACTTGAAAATTTTTGTTAGTAATATATATATTACATTCAGTGGGATTAAAAAGATAGATAAAATAG
>JAOWBU010000056.1:0-75000 GCA_026212405.1 Petrea volubilis
AACTCTGGACTGTAAAATTCTTTTTCTTGAAAGGTACTTATACCCCACTCCTCAGCAGACATTATCTGTTTGATTATAGCCTTAGTATACATATAGTATGCCATCGTTCCAGTAGGATACGAATGATAGATCTGGACAGTACCAGTCTTAATGAGTATTAACTCATAAATAATTCTAGACTTATCTGATTCACATGGGAATGATCTTGTATCCAAATACCTAGACATTATCTTGGCAGGATCTGAAGTTATTAATAAATCTTTCTGTTCAATTATGAACATAACATCTTTCCTGTCCATTAAGACATACGGAAGAGGTTCCATTTCTTGGTATACCTCTGGATTTTAAAGTTTTTCACCGTAAGATGATGAAGAATTACCTTCATCTGAGGACTTATTGGTATTCATAGGGGGAAAACTTTCATTACAAAGTCTCCTTGAACCCATCTGGTTTACCAGATTGCTTCGGCCACGACCTCTACGGTTATTACCGTATCCTTGATAAGGCTGAGTTTCTCTTGGAAACATTATTCCTGTAAAAAGAAATTTTTAAGCAATATAGGAAGTATTAATTATTCTAGCAAGAATTTTTTGTTGTACCTTTAATTCTGCTAATTCAATCTTATGTGTCTGGTGAAGAGGATGAATAGGATCATGAAAAGAAGAAAACCAATCATTAAGTCTTTTAATTTCTTTATCAATTTTCTTAGCTTTTTGACAATAGTAAATGGGGTAGGGTCTTGAACCAAGAAAGTATGCATGGACTTTTCTTAATTTAAAGATATTAATCTCATAATCAGATTTTAATCCTAATCTATTAATATAATTTTGGAAATTTAATTCCCATCCTGCTTTGTCTTATTCAGAAAAATGCCTTAATTTATTTTGAATCATCATTCTCCATATGATTGGGCCGTCCATCTGTTTAAGAAGGATTATGTAAATAACCTCTTTCAATATTTTCAATTTCTTTAATAGCATCAAGATTATGTTGAATATTGCCATTAATATCTTCAATATCTTCATTAGTAAGATACATTCTCTTAAGAATGTCTTTACAGAATGTGATATTATCATAATATTCTTGTTTTAAATTATAAAGACGTGTTAAATAATCAAACTCTTTTTCATCAGGTGCTTGATACACACTGGATTGTTAAAAATGTTTGCCATCTGCAAAAATTTAAATTATGCATTTATTAATGAGATTATCCAAATAAATTTTTACATTAAAATATGATTGATATTGATAAATTAAGAATTTTTTATCATGATACATGAGAGATCTAGGATTATCAAGATAATGATTATTTATCAAAACTGTTTTAATAAGTTTAGACATCTTAATGGCATGCTTATGATCTTTAATAATCATTTTTAATCCTTTTGCACTAGGAATATGCTGATATCTGAAATTATCAGAATGATAATATAAAGCTTGGTAAATAAGACGATCAATATCAGTCATTATTGGAAAACAAGAACCATTATTCTTATTGAAACACTTAGGCTTCATTTGATTGAAGGTAATACATTGTAATACAAATATTAATCCATTGAATAACTATATTTGATTTAGGGTATTGATATATACTAAAATACCTCAATTCATGTCACATGGATTGAACACATGGTTAAGTAATGTATTTAGTCTCATGGGAGGAGGTGTTATTATGGGAGTTGTGTTTGTGGATTGAATATATAGGTTGTGTATTTTACATTTTTGCCCTTTTAATTCTATTCAAAATTATCAAATTTGAGGGTAAAATAATACATACACACTCAATACGACCCAATATCTTAAATCAAACTATATTATTAGTCCATAATACTATTTCATGGATACACAAACTCACAAATCAAATATATAACTTATCTCCAATAATACGATCCAATACTTCCAAAATCAAATTAAAGAATGTGAATCTAATCCACCAAATCAAATGAAGCCTTACAATACTGAGAAGTACTCATAACTTAAAGGTAGGAAGGCTTACGACCTATTCAAGCAATATATTTACGATTGATATCATCATCAATAAAGTCTTTCATGACCTGCAAGTAAGGTAGGTAATTCTTACAATAAGTTCTATCATCATCCCTAAGTTTTACTTTGGGGGATTCCTTAGGTGAAAGATAGTATCCTGACTCAAGACAATTTTCAACATTCTTGATTAACCTAGTAAGATGTCTAGATCTTGCAACTATATTTGCAATTCCTCTTTTCTTAATCACACAAAATCTTAAGGGTTGGTTATAGAGATGTTCATAAACATCTTTCTCATATGTTGTTATGATAGAAATCCTAGGAATAGTTATCCTAGGTACAAGTCTTGCTCTGGGAGGCATTATCCTATAAAAATTCTCGAGTTAGAAAATCAGGAAGACTATTATCTGATCATTTTTTATACTTAATAATAAAATCAAATGGAGCAAGATGTGATTGCCATCTGGCATACATCTGTTTACTCACATCATGTTTAAAATCTTTTTCAAACATAAACTTAGCAGATTGACAATCTGTAAATACCACAAAAGGTTTATTATACAAGTCATCTTGGAATTTTAGAATACATTTAACTATGGCTAACACTTCTTTAGCAACAATAGCATAATTCTTTTGGCTATTATTCCATTTTCCTGAATAATATCTAATTAATTGTTTAGATTTATCTAAAGGGGAAATTTGACTTAATATACCTCCGAAACCTATGTCACTAGCATCAGTTTCAAATATTTTATCCCAGTTAGGATTAGCTAACATAAGACAAGGCAGATGACTAACCTTATTCTTTATTAGTTTAACTGCTTGCGTATGTGCTATGTTCCAAGGTTTAGGTACCTTCTTAAGTCTGTCATACAGTATTGCTGTATCCTGTGCAAGATTCTTATAATAGGGTGATATACAATTTAAACTTCCAAGGAATCTTTGAAGTTGAGTTTTATCTTTAATTTCATCAGGAAATTTTGAAGAAAATTCGATACTTCTATTTATAGGAATTATTTCACCCTTTTCAATATTATGTCCAAGAAATCTTATTTTGGTTTGGAATAATAACATTTTTGGCTTAGAAATTATTAAACCATTTTGAATAATGATTTTCTTAAAAATATCTAAATGCTTAAAATGTAATTCAATATTGTTGGAAAATACCAAAATATCATCAATATATACTATTATGAAATCAGTATAGGGGATAAATATATCATTCATTATTTTTTGAAATTCCGAAGGGGCATTCTTTAACCCAAAAGGCATTACATTCCATTCAAATTGACCTATAGGTACATTAAAAGCAGTTTTATACCTATCTTTTTCAAAGATTTGAATTTGTCAATATCCTGATTTTAAATCAAATTTAGAAAATAGATTAGCATTATATAATCTATCAAGTAAATCTTTTTTATTTGGAATTGGATATCTTATCCATTTTAAAACTTTATTTAATGGTTTATAATTGATTACAAGTCTGGAAACACCACGTTCTTGTTCAGCATGTTTATTTACATAAAATGTTGTACATGACCAAGGTGATTTTGAAGGTTTTATTAATTTTTTATTTAATAATAAAGAGATTTCTGTTTTACAGAGCTCTAAATATTCTTTATTCATTTGACAAGGACGAGATTTAGTTGGAATATTAGTTTCAGAAAAATTATCTTCATAAGGAAGAGAAACAATATGTTTTTTCCTATTCCAAAAAGTATTTGGATGATCATTACATATGGTTAAAGAAAAATTATTTTCAATAAGTTTAATTTTATCTTTTAACTTAGGATTCTGTAAGTTAATTTCTAAAGTCGAAATATTTATTTCTTGTTTTAAGAAATTAATTTGATTATGTTTTTTCGAAATTAGATCCTGTATTTCATTTAATAATCTTGTTTGGGGTTCAGTGATAAAATTAAACTGAATATTTTTATTTTCAAAGGTTCCAGTAAAACCATTTTTATCTATTCGTTTAAGAGGAAATAGTTTCTGAATAAAAGGAGTTCCAAGGATTATTTGATTAGTCATATTTTTAACTAACAAAAAACTAGTAGGTATGCAAACTTTATTTTGGCAAATATAAGCTTTAGGAAGTTTATAACTTATATCTAACTTATTACCGTCTACAAAACTTAATTTATGAGAGGTTTTATGAAAATACCTTGTAGGAATGATTCCTTCTTGTATACAATTTAAATCAGCTCCACTGTCGACAAGAGCAGTTAAATCTCTAACAAATTGATTATCAATTAAAAGAGTTATTTTTATATACCATTTCTGAGAGGTTACTATATCAAGGGTAGCTAGAAAATTATTATATTCTATATTATCTGGAGTTTCATCTTCATCTTCTTCTTGATTATAAGAAGAAATAATTTGTTTTCCTTTTTCTAAATTAACTAATCTATGATTAATTTGAATATTATTTTCTTTTAAAGATTTAATTTCTAGTTTTAACTTATCAATTTCTTGAATTAAATCAGAAACTTTTAAAGGATTATGAATTTTATGTTTTTCATTGATCATTTTATGAACAACATCCATAGTATATGGAGTAGTATTTTTATGTATTCGAGGATTACTAGACGTATTAGTTTCTTCTGTAATATGTTCTATTAAAAAATTTCTTATGTTTGGATCATTAGCATGTTTTAACAATTCTAAAATAGAATTAGAATTAGATTTAATCATATTGATTTCAAAATCTTTAAATTGTGAAATTAATTGATATAATTCATCTTTTTCATGTTGTTTAGAACAGGGTTCTCCATTCTGACAAGGTTGACATAAGTCATCTTCATCAGAACTATAGACCAATGGATTATTATCTAAAACTTGTATTTGTTCATTATCTGAATTATCAGAAAGACTTGAATTTTCATTTTCAGATTTTATTTCAGAATCAGAAATAAGTAAAATCATACATAATGATTCTTTTATATCATCATCTGTATTTAAAGCTTGAATCTTTTGTTTGACTCTACAATTTTTTGCATAATGTCCTATTTTTCCACATTTAAAACAGGCATTCATATTTTTATATTGAGACTTAGAAAATTTTTTAAATTTTTTCTTAGGTTTATACTGAGGTTGAGGTAATTGCTTAGCATACTCTTGTTGTTTATACCTTCTACGTTCTTTCTTTTGTCTTTTATATTCCTTATAACTAGGGGATTTATATTTCTTCTTATGTTTGGTATGAGGCTTATCTACTTGAGGATTTTTTGGAATATTCATTCCGAATTGATCACAAAAATTACCTAATTGTTTTTTATGTAACATATTATGTTTTTGGACTTGTTGATTTAATTTTATATCATTACAAAGATTTAATCCTTCTGTGATACAAGCACTAATTAATTTTCCATAAGTATAATCCTCATAATTAACTTGTGAGTTATCTTGTCTGAGAGTTTTCCTTACTCTTTCAGCAAAAAGAGGATGAAGACCATCTATAAACTTAGATTTCCAATGAGAAGAATTACTTTCTGGCAATTGTAAGACTCTGCTTAAGAAAACATCCTTATACCATCTAAACGAACTTAAAGTATGGCATCTTTGGTTTTGTAAAAGAGTTCTTATTGTTTCAGAATTATCTGACAATCTGCCTGTAAAGTGTTCAAAAATATTAACAACTAATGTATAAACAACATTTTCAACTTGTTCATTATTTTCGACCTTTGTTTCATTTAATATTTCTTGTTTAAATTCTTGAGTAAGATAATTATCCCACCATCCTTTTAATTGACCAGTAAAACCTGCTATTATCATTAAAGCAATTGATTTATCTGAATTATTATTATTTTTGCATACAGTACTATACATTAACATTCTGTGAATTTGGCTAGCAATTTGATTACTAGTATAACCATCAATATTCCATTCATAAATATGATTACCACTATAACTTGTTGTATTAACAAATTCTTGTTCTTCATAAAAAACATCTTGAGGGGTTGGTCTTGGATAATAATAAAATCTTTGATTAGGTTTATCAGCATATTTATTGGAATAAGATTTTCTTCCATATTTACCTAATTTATTAATTTCATCTCTAATTATAGTTTTATAATCAGAATCTGGTTCTTCTAATTGATTAGAAAATTCTACATTATTAAGTTTTAAATTATCAAACTTTTCTTTTAAGAGTTTTTCAAATTCAGTAACATCAGTTAATTTAAAATTTTTATTTCAGGGGGAGGTTGAATGGTTGGAGTAGAAGTAGAAGTACTAGCTGCTTCAATTTTATCTTCTTTCTCTTTTTCTATTAACATTTTGTTTATTTTCTGGGTTATTCTATCAGTTTTATTGATTAACTGATCAATTCTATTAACAGCAATATTTATCTGTTCACCTAATATTATTAAATACAAATTTGAATAGTTTTGTTGTTTAATCAAACTATTTATTTGTTGAGCATTTATGACCAAAGTTTTTGAATCAATTAATTTTTCAAAAGCATTATAAGTCCTGGTTTGAGTATCTATTTTTATTTCAAAACTAGTCTGGGGAGGATAAATACTATTGACAATATTATTTGTTGATATCTCATAATTTCTTTCTAAAACATGAATTTGGTTTTCTAAAGTTTCATTAAACTTATAAATAAACCATTGAACAAAAGGTATTATTTGATTAATTTGAGAAAGATAATTATAATATTCTTCAGACATTACTTTTAGTTCTGAAGGGCTAAAAACTTTAAAAAGCCATTTTTTGAAATTATTCCACTCTGGTTGATTAAATTCATTTTGACATTTTTGTCTTGCCAGGGAACCTGGACTAAAATCAATTTTGGTGTAATTCATTAGGAAACTCTTATACATGATATCCCATTTCACTTAATGTTGGATCGATTTCATCGATTTTTTTAGTTGGTGAAACAAAATTATCTGAATCAATTTTTAAATGTCTGTAAGGGTCATTTAAATAAATTGTTGAATCTAAAGATTTATCAGATCTGGCTGGACTATCACTATCATCATCTTTTTTAATTTCAGAAAGTCTTGAAGTTGAAGACCTTGACGGAATTTGTAATTGATAAGGTTTAGGGGAAATGAAAGAATATCTAGATTTACTAGATCCAGTTTGAAAAGCATTTCTTGGTAAAGAAAGTTGTCTCTTAGGCATAGTTATAAAACATTACCTTCTTGAGTTTGTTGAATATTAGTTGGTTGGTCAGAAATATTATTAATGACTGGTGCAACTTTTTCCATTATCCAATTTTCAGGAAATTCAATTTCATCCCATTTTATGGCTCTTCGTGTAGTAATATTAGATTTACTAAAATTAGACTCTATTACTATGGTTTCATTAGCTAGTTTATCTTTTTGTTTACACTGAGGGTTACGTGTATGTAGAGTTTTATAATAAATTCTGTAACATATACATATTACTTCTGAACCTTGTGCATAATTATATCCATGTGTTTTAACATTTAATATTAAGGCATCTAATAGATTACTATCGGTTAAAGATAGTTGTAAATTTGGAAAGACATTAAAATACACTGGACCATGTGCCAGGCTACTTTCAATTATTCCCATTATGGATTGATCCCAATTTAAATTTCTACCATCTCTTAGGACAGCTAAGAAACTTTCAGGTGAACCTTCTAGGGTTAAAGGTTTAAAGGCTATTTGTACTAGACCTATATGGAAAAATCTGTGGCTAAATGTGAAAATAATCTTTTTTTTTTAATTTTTTTATTTAGGCACGGATTTTTCCTTGACTAAATCAAAAATAAACTTTTTTAAATTTTTTTATATTTCTAAATATGAAAATAAACTTTTTTTAATTTTTATAATTAGCCACGGATTTTTTCGTGGCTAAATGTCAAATAAAACTTTTAATTTTTTTTTATTTTTAGCCACGGAAAAATCCGTGGCTAAATTTGAAAATAAATATTTTTATTTTTATATTTGGCCACGGATTTTTCCATGGCTAAGTGTGAAATTTTTTTAAAAAAATAATAATTTTACTTAGCCATGGATTTATCTATGGCTAAGAGTAAAAAATTTGTATTTGACTTTTTTCAAATCGAACTTTTTCGTCAATTAGTTTAGATGGAATCGTACAATTGGAGTAATATAACTTGAAAATTACTCAATATAGGTGAACTAATTGTTTTAATCAATTTTTTGATAAATTGTGACAAGTTAATTGACGTTAGTATACAATTGTTACCGAACTATAAAGTCATTCATGTATATCAGTAGAAAGGAAAACGTATTTCCTAATATAAATTGGAATATTTAACTCATAAAGTAAAATTTATTCACGAATATTGTAAAATATGTTACTTATGATGAGAACCATATGAATTTGAAAAGGTCTAAAACAATATAACTCTCGAAAAGTGGGATCGAACGATATTGTATATAAGTTAGCGACGTAAAAGTCGTCGCGAATAGAATGATCTCTTGGCAATTGAAATGTTCGTGGCTAATTCCGTCGCTGCTTAATAAAAAATTAGGCGCCAACTTTTCCGCCCATCCAGCCACGGATTTTGAGGATTTAATCTGTGGCTAGTTTTTTTCGTTAAGTTCTGAAATCCGTGGCTAGATCCGTAGCTATTGGCGACCGATTTTGTCTGTGGCTAAAGTTCGTGTCTATTTTGCTCTTTTCTAGTAGTGAACACCAATCACACCCCAAAATCATAGACGTCACAAAAAACTAATTAATGAACACTTGAAAATCATACCTTTATAACAACCCTTCGAAAACAACTATTCCGCCCATCTACTGAACAATATACAATAATTTATTTATAGAGATCACTCCACTACAATAATAGTAACATGTAATGAAACATAACGAAACCATCTACATTTTCACTCATACAT
The DNA here is from genome assembly GCA_026212405.1 of Petrea volubilis. Taxonomy (NCBI): domain Eukaryota; kingdom Viridiplantae; phylum Streptophyta; class Magnoliopsida; order Lamiales; family Verbenaceae; genus Petrea; species Petrea volubilis. The sequence goes on from JAOWBU010000056.1 coordinate 8,835, forward strand.
AAGCAAATTATAATATGTTATATTCTAATTATACAAACAAACAAATCAATTGATTAAAAATATTATTTTATACTATTATATACTGCTCATACAGTTTCAAACGCAGCGTCAAAAGTATTTCTTGAAACTGCATATATATTAAGAAAAAGAAACAACGGACAATTTAGTTGTCTCCCCAACATATATGTATATATTTGTTTCTTACATTATATGTGTATTATTACAACAAAAACCCAAAACAAATTCAAATGAATTCAAATAAACTATTGGAGATCGCCGTAACAAAATATACCCCCGTTGTCATTTCCGCCTTAGAATTCTATATCTATATCATATGTAATCATGCCAAAACTGTAGCAAACATTTCCTCAAGTAGCATATATAATCATGCTATAATTGTAGAAAACGTCTCATTAAGTGAATCTTTATTACCAGTTTCGGACTCCATGTACATGTTCACATATACACTATAGACAAATAACAATTTAAAAAAAGGTCATTCAGTAGATTACTAACCTCTTTACTCGCAAAGCAATATCTCGATTGTATCAGCTATTCATACAATGACCACCAAAAATCCACATATATGAAACCATTCAATCATGAATATATTGGCCAAATCAAATAAAACTTAATTACCTAGATGGAATTAAATAATTATATAAAACTTGCAATAATTACCTCTCTATGAAACAAACAAAGAAGAAATGAGTTTGGGTAGAATGCACTATTTATACCACAATTACCAGGTCGCCTTCACTATGCAGCTATGACAACATATCGCACCCCCCACCCCCTCTCCCCCATCACCCACGGGACATGTTGGCCATTCTTATTTCTGCCACGCATATGAATATTGAAATCACATAAAAAATAACCCGCTCCACTGTCACATTTAACCAGCAGAAAACAATTACTATACCATACGGCACAACATCTCAGCATCAGAAGACACAACATACACCAATTTATTTGGCCCTTTGTCAAACCTAGAAAGGAATGTTTTTCATCACAGAATCGCTGATGCATGGTGCTCCCCCTATCTTATATCTCCCTCAAATATGACATGCAAGTGTAACTTGACAGGCAACATCATTCTTCATCGTGATAGCAAAGATGGCGACATCACCCCAATTACAATTACTTTATCCAGACCTAGTAGTAGAATATTTAGCACTAATTCTGAGATCTTAAAAGGCCTCTCATGGAGACCCAAGATATGAGAATGGCTAGGCAAGCCTAAATATGGGAATGGCTAAAAGGCCTAATTATTCTAAACAAATAAATTAATATATATGGGCCCATAAAATAAAATGAGTATTACTCAACATGCCCACTTGACCTAAGCATATAAATTAATATAGAACAACTCAATACATAAATTGATTACTACTCAAGGAGATGTCTACATTCATAAATTAAATCTACTTTTTTATTTAAAATATCCCTTCTCCCTCCCACACACTCCGACATGAGGGCATGTAAACCATGTGGGTTGTAACGTGAAGCACATACATTCCAAAAACGATGTCGTTTTCTTCAACATGTCCTTACCAAACGCTTCCATCCAAATGATTCAACACACAAATTCTTCAGCTGTGGGGCTTGCTGGACCAAAAATTTCACTGTGGAAGGACCTCTACAGACTTATATATAATAGTAATGTGCAATATGCATATTTTTTAATTTAAAATCTATTTTAACCTAACCAAAACTAAAAATAAATAAATAATGAAAAAATCATAGTTCTTAGTGATGTGGCATAATCCTAAATTACCACGTGACCTAAACTTGTTGCTTCACGGGCCCCACCATTATCAACCTCCCTCAATATGTTGATGCGACAGTAGTCGATGCTTGTTCAAGAGGAACCTTTAGTAAGCAACTCAAGGCTGTTAGTTGACCCGTTGGCATGGGATCCGTCTACCAAACTATCGTATGCTAAACATAAGGTTTTAAGGTATGTGTCTCGCCCCACGAGCTAGTCGACTTATTGATGGGATAGGTCATTAGGTGCATTAAATGTATAGGCCACATCAGCCTATACCACATTTAATGCACCTATGGCTCGCCTCCCATCAACCCACCTTGACAAAATAGGGGTATAAACGGATATTAACTGAACGTATGTGCAGTATTTGAATTCATGTCCGTTGAGATTTTCAATATATGTATACATCTCCAAACCCGATAGATATTCAAAACTTGATATTCGAATTCGATGGATATTTTGTGAGTTCGGATATATTAGTATACATTTAGTATTTTAAAAAATCGAACAAAATTATAGATATTCGGATATCTATTTTTTCTTACAATTATCCAAATAGCCGATTGAATATTCAAATCTACTTGTCTGAATGTGCGAATCTGTTTATATAAATATATAAAAAGATCAAATACAACTTATGAACTCATCTAATTGAAATTTTTGTTTATATAAATATATGCAAGTATGGTATATGCTCATTGATATAAGTATAGTTAATATATTTACTTAGAGCTTTATTTTGTTGTAGATTATGGAAATATGAGTTAATTTTTTTTTTTCTGAGTTAATTATTTTTTTTTTCTATCTATTTTACATATGAAGAGATTAACATATATACAGTACTACTACTACTACTACTACAACAATAATAATAATAATAATAATAATAATAATAATAATAATAATACACTACTACTAATAATAATACTACAACTAATAATTTTTAATATTATTTATTAGATATGGATAACTAATAAAATAAAAAAATATATTTAACAAATATACATTTGGAGTGGATATTAAATAGAATGAATATGTAATCACCATATCCGTATCAATTTATTATTTAAATATGGATAATATTTGAATTAAATGAATACGTATAAATATAATATACTCTACAAATGGATTTCGATTGCCAATGTATAGCTTCACTTGACATCACATCAACTGCATGGGCTTCACGTCCCCCTTGTTGCCACCCTAGGTGCCATGTCAGATCACTAGGTGGTCGCATCAACCCATATTTAATCATGGTTGGCTACAATGATTTAGGTGTTATTTAGATATTAATCCCATTTAGAGGTATCTAAAACTTAAGACCTTTTTATTGTAAATATCCCTCATTTATTAGGGCATACAAGCACTCATTTAATACTCAATTCCCTTGTATTTTATTCAATTTGATATATTTCGTTCGAAGATAATTTATATATCAGAGGGTTTTAGTCAAGATCCACTTTAATTAGATCACGTGTGTTACCACCTTATGATCTCTCCCATCGATCAACCAACTCGATTAGGCTCTGTAGATTGGAGACCTTGCTTAGACTAAAATCGACCCCTATCAACTAGTTATTATTTAATCTTTAAAATTATTTTTTCATTAATTTATTATTTTAAAAATAACCAAATTATTTTTTGAAAATTTATAATAAAAACCAATAACCCTGTCGGATTTGATCAAATATTCAACATGGCATTTTGAGGAAATTCTAGCCCGCAGTGAACATAGCAAAATTTCAGTTTGGACTTTGGATCAATTCGTTCTATCAAATATGAATACTGCCATTTGTACCAAAAAAAAAAATAATAATAATAATAATAATTGCCATTTTTATTACTCGGACTAGTCTATGGGCTATCAGGGCAAAAAATCGGCACTAGCAGAAAACAATAATGACCTTGTCCTAGGCGACGTCATTACCAGACGCTGATTCACTGTAAGTAATTGGATGAAGAGGTACCGGAGAAAACGTGGACTGTTTATGCGTTCTCCACTAGTCGCTCCAGTCTTTCTAGAGTCCTTTCTCGCTCGCGTCGCTCTCTAAAACCCCCTGATCCGCGGGTCGATTGAATTCTGGGTTTTCTCAATCTCCTCTATTCTATTTTGATAATTTTCAAGATTTTAGAATTAGGAAGAATTAAATCAAGATTGAATGCGGAGATCGACTTCGATGTTTGGTCCTCGCATTTCCCGTTTTTTCTCCCTGATTTTGCTATCGATCTTGGTGAGTTTCTTATTTCATTTCATTATTGTTTCTTTCTCATTTGATACCCTGAATGTTTCTTGAACTGTATGTCAAGCTTCTTGGCATGTGTTAATTTTACGCCCCTGTATCATTTTCTTGTTGCTGTATAATTGTATGGTTAAGTGTTTGAATTAGGTTTAATTTAATTAAACCCCTTTAGTTTGGATAGATTCAAAACCGACAAATCGATAGAGCAGCGGAAAAGTAGATACATATATCTGAGTGGATATGTGGATATTCTGATAAATTGTTGCTATAATCTTTTGTTTCAGTTATTAGGGGATATTTCAAATGGGGCTCCATCTGGGATTCGTAAGAGTGGGAAATCTTCCGTATTTTCTTTGTTTAATCTCAAGGAGAAAAGTCGGTTCTGGAGCGAGTCTGTTATACGCAGTGGTATGATTTTTTAATGCAGAAAATCTTCCAACGTGTGTGTTTCTGTTTCGCCCATTACTTCAGATCGCAGGATATCATCTTAACTTATTTTTCTCCACCATGTAATTGTGCATTGATGGTGCGGACAGACTTGGATGATTTGGAATTGTCTAAGCCAGGCAAATATGATGCCATCAACTACACTAAGGCAGGTACTTATTCTGTATGGAAGTGAATCGTCTCAGACAGTGACAAGTTCACAAGATTGTATTAATTGATCTTCATATTATCAAATTTGATTGAGCTATGATAGTTGTTTTATTTGAGTTGTCTGAATCGAGTAGTTGACGACTTGCTAATGACCTCATTGTATATCCAAAAGTTATTTTACCAAGACTATTTGGCTGATCCTTAAGTTTTTTCTGTTGCTGAAGCCTTCCGAGGTGGTTCTTAGAGCTCTTGCTGGTTCTTTGTATACTCTCTCTCTCTCTCTCTCTCTCTCTCTCTCTCTCTCTCTCTCTCCCCCCTCCCTCTATCTATCTCTTGTAGATAATAGTAATACTTGCCATTACTTGGTACATGTGTATGCTGTGTGTGTTATGTTTGCATCAGTTTGCTGATCTTGTATAAGATGGTGTGCTGTTTCATATATCTCCACTGGGTAGATGACTAGCTTGGAGTCATAATACAGTTTTTGTGCTTTTGACATTGCTATACAAATTTCAGTTTATAGTTACAGTGTTTAAATTATTGCTAAATTCTAGGGACGCTTTGTTTTGCAGTTAGTGTGGGTTACTAACATCACGTAAAGCAGGAATTTTGTATAAGGTTTAACTTTTACTTCAGCGGAGGCTACTGCTTTCCTATGCAACTTCCAGAAAAGACATATAACTGTGTTGAAACCCATAAAGTTAATTACCTGTATACCTGGCAGAGGGGCTTTTGAAAGAATAGGTTGCTGATTCAGAAATGATCCCCCACTTTTTTTAGTTGCCATGGATTTGAGTGGTTGCTCCCAACAAGAGAGTTTTGCTTGTTACTGCATGGCTGACAATTGCTTTAGAGGTTTTGGACTGCATGTCTGAGAAAGGTTGCTAGAACTTTCTTTTGATATGACAATACATGTTTAATGGATCAAGGACTTTGAACAGATACGCTGTTATGTTCCGGAAAAGGAATAAATTTCAAGAATTCTGATGATCTTGGGGTCCCTTCACTTATCCTGTCTCTGGACTTGATAGCTTTCTTTACAATCTTTCAGCACTTTATTCTGCATTTGAAACTTTTAATGTGGTATTCAGTTGCTCCAGTTTTATTAATTAGCAATAATTTTGAGTTTCATAATTAATTCCTTATCCACACATAAATGAAATTGTTATGTGAATAGATTTTTACTTGACAGAATTTTAAGGCGTATTTCTTTTGGATCTCAGGAAATATTGCAAATTATTTGAAGCTTTTGGAACTTGACTCAATGTACCTTCCAGTGCCAGTAAATTTTGTTTTTGTCGGATTCGATGGGAATGGAAACAAAGGTATATGGAGATGGCACTCAATACACTTGTAAAGTTTAACCACCTTGCCAGTTTTAGATCAATTGTTATTTAACTATCTCTTACTCGTCTCCAGAATTTAAGCTTAATGCTGAAGAATTAGAGCGCTGGTTCATAAAAATTGATCATATATTTGAACACACGAGAATTCCAAAAATTGGTGAAATCCTCACTCCCTTTTACAAGACCAGCATAGATCGAGAACAACGTCACCATCTTCCACTGATCAGTCACATAAATTACAAGTATTGCTTCATTGGTTATTTTCTCCTTTAAGTAACAAAACCCTGTGAAATTATTATTGTTATTAGCTTTTAATTGTATTGTTGATTATTTGGTGGTCAATTTAATATTTTGTTGAATGCTTCTGTAGCTTTTCTGTTCACGCCATCCTAATGGGTCAAAAAGTCACATCCATTTTTGAGCGTGCTGTTGATGTTTTTGGTCGCATGGATGATGTATCCGGTACCAGGTATTTTATGATCTGAGAATTAGGCGAAGACTTGAAGGTCATGTGTATTGTTTAGCAGAATTAGTATATGCTCACTGTTTGTAATCTTCATTTTATCTCTTAAAAGGGATGATGGGTTAGGTGTTTGGCAAGTTGATGTTGATATGATGGATGTTATCTTCACTAGCCTTGTGGAGTATTTACAATTAGAAGACGCATACAATATCTTTATTCTGAACCCAAAGCGTGACGCAAAAAGAGCTAAGTATGGCTACCGGTAAGTCCTCTTACGGAATAGCATTTGCATTTTTATTAGATTATGAGCAAGGATAATCAGAATTTATCTAAATTTGGCTCTCTGTTGTCTGTCCACTTGACAGAGCGTTTGAATTTTTATTGCATGCATCCCTGTAACTTTCCTTCTTTCTGTTTTAGACTTTCCTTCATTTTTGGAATTGCTAAGACGTGATATTATTGTTTCAAAATAAGTGTTTGAAAGGGTGTGCTTTTATCGGGGCATATTAGGATATACATGGCTTTAAAATGAGCCTTCATTATGAGCATAGGGTGGTTATGGTCGTATGATGATGACATCCAAATATACTAATTGCATCTTGAGATTTAACTTAACATTTTAGTAAATAGATTATCTTTACTGTAGTTGGAATAAGAAGAAATGTATCCAAGGCCACCTTATGATTGCAAGAAATAAGTTTTACTTATGGTATGATTGGTAGCATCGCTTTCATTTGCGAGCCTACAAGTTACATAGATGTGTTATACTTTATTCTGTCCGTAATTTTGTTTGAACCTTGCATTATTTGTATCATTTAATATCCATTGATACCATAAAGATAAGTCAATGTGAAAATACTTGCCTTCTGTGTATTCTCCATTCTCTGTTTGTTTATTTACTTTGATTCCATATTACAGGCGAGGCTTATCTGAGACTGAAATAAACTTTCTTACCGAGGTATATTTTATGATTTTGTAGCCCCTTTCGCATTTCCTTTTTTGATTAGGTGTATTAACTCCACACACTATGTTTTCCAATTCGCTTTTGATAAGAGAAAGTAGTAAATTTTTACTCTAAACTCGAATTTCTTTATATTTAACAATATCCAATTTACTTTATACTGTCTATGGTATCTCAAGTAAAGAATCCACCCTCTACTAGTTTACCTTTTACTCGTGCCAGTTTGACCTATGCAATTATCTGTCTTTCTTTCTTTCTTTTTTACTTTTGTGTATTGCATCCAATCTGTTCTGGAATTAATTGCTGCAGAATAAGGGTTTGCAACTGAAAATTCTTCAGTCTGGAAGTATTCCAGATAGTGTTCTTGGTGCGTAGAACTTGCCTTTGACTCTCTTCGCCTTTCCTCTTTGGTGAGATGAGAGGCATTTTCCTGTTGCTAATTTATATTTGTGACATTCTTGTTAGCTCTCGAGAAAATCAAACGACCTCTGTATGAGAAGCATCCAATGGCAAAGTTTTCCTGGACTATGACGGAGGAGACTGACACAGTGCGTTATACTCCTAAGTTTTTATTTTCTATATGTGACATATATTGTGTAGAAGTTTTAGACCTCTTGCAGCTAGTTATACTATAAAGTAATTTGCTACGAATTTGTGAACTTCCCAAATTGGCAGGATGTGCAATATCTGACTTTTGCTCTGGTGAGATTTTGTAGTGAACTTGATAATTGGGCTAAATAGCTTACTGAGCTGCAATATGCAAATGTATGTAGTCTTTGTTTGGCTGGTCTGTTATGTAGCCTTCATCTCTAATTTGGATCGGTAACTCTTGTAGACACTGAGGCTACTCACTGAGGCTACTTTCATTATTTAAATGGTATAACGAATCTATTGCATAGCTTGTACAGAAATATGAGGAAACAACTAGAGGATTATGCTGCTTGCTTTCTTCCATGTATGTTTTTTTGGCAAAAATTTTAAGCAGTCCCAATCATGATTTTGGATTCTACAAACAATTTTCAGATAGAGTGGTACAATAGATGCCATGATGCATTGAACAATGTTGAGAGGCTATATCAAGGGAAAGATTTAACTGACATAATACAGAGCAAAGTCTTGCAGGTATGGTCCTTCTGTTTATTCTATTGTAGTGACTCCATCAGATAAGAGAGAATGTTTGTTTCATATCTTGAACATATGCAGTGCCTGCGTAGATGAGGTTCTAAAAGTTCTTATAACCATTATGTGAATAAAGTCTTTTATTTTGATATTTTTTATCTTCTTGCAGTTTTTGAAAGGGAAATATGATGATTTGAAGCTTTTCTCAGAGAAAGATTTGAAGTATGCGGACTTCAGTGGCCTTCATGCTGAATGTCTCACAGATACATGGATTGGAAACCATAGGTTTAGTACTATGCGCCCCCCTCCCCTCACTGCCCTATTCTTCTTGTTTTGGTAGCTATCAATTCTTAATTGTTGACAAGTGGTATATATCAGGTGGGCATTTATTGACTTGAGTGCCGGTCCTTTCGCATGGGGTCCCTCGGTAGGTGGAGAAGGTGTACGCACAGAACAAAGTCTGCCAAATGTGGAGAAAACCATTGGTGCAGTTTCAGGTATTTGGTAGTCTAGCGTTGCTTTGCTTAATGAAGTGCAATCAGTTAATCTCTTGGTTGGTCACCTGGAAAAGCTCTGCCTCTTTTCATGTTTCTCTTCGTTTCATATGAATGATCATCTAAATTTTGATGGGCTGCTGTCAGTATGAAATTTGGTGTTTTAATGTTTGGGTTTCATTTCCCTATAGATTGATGGCCATTTTTAACTTGTTGCAATTTACTTGCTGCTGATCGCTTGTTTGATTTTAATCATGCAAGTCTTATTATATTTCCTTACTGATTGATATTTATTAAAAAAAATGTGGATGCTGATTTTTCATGAGTTGATTTTACCCTTACAAGACTCCTATTGCATCCAGAAATTTCCGAAGATGAAGCGGAAGATCGCTTACAAGAGGCAATTCAGGAGAAGTTTGCAGTGTTTGGTGAAGTATGCATTTATTTGTTTTCTTACGGCATTGAATAACGTATGAAGATAAACCTTTGTATTGAGTCAAGGGTGATAATGATGATAGAATGAAGAGAAACATTGTGGCCCCTCTAGGCGGATTTTTTTTTTTTTTTTGAAATATATTTTTATCATTAATTCCACCATCTGGTTCAATATGTGATCTTTGTCGCTGAGTTTGGCTAGCAATGCAGATCACACGTCTTACAAACTTATATTGAGGAACCACATAAGGAAATAATATGTGAAGAAGAGTGATATAGCTTTTAAACTCACTTCTGAATGGCCAATAGTGTCGCTACTTTGTGTATGAAGAGTCAAGACTCAAGTTAAAATATACATTTATTTTTGTTTACGGATAATATAACATATTAACATGTGATAATCTCTAACTGGCTTTTTAGCCAATGTTTGCTCCATTCAAGATATATTGCTTTTCATTTCCCTTTTAGGACATCAAAGGGAAAAATAAAAAGAGAAAAAGAAACAATCTGGTTTCCGGAGTGAGTGCTTTTTGTTTTGTTATCCAAGACTTAACTGCATACCTGAAGTGGTTGTGAACTACTTGGAAGGGCAGTAGGGTAAAATACACACCAATTTTCAACTCTCGTCTAAAAGTCCATCTAGGTCCAGTTACCTCATAATTTTCGGACACGTAGAACACATCATATCTGAAGCTTAGATAGATATGTGAGCATTTATAAATTTGAAATAACCCTAAGAACCCTGAAGAAAGGATGTTTTTGGTGATGCGAAGTCGTGTTGAGTTTTTCTTAATCATCGTGTTGTTGACATGAGATGAAACTTTGGATAGAATACTTCATATATACCTCTGATACCATTGGTTCAATAGCTTGCTTGACATTGTTGAAATCAAATATAAGTTATGCATGAGTTAATAGCCACACATTTGTTGATGCTTCTTAAGAAGGGTTGGAAGCACAGATACGGAACATTGAGCTGTTTGTAATAAAATTACTGGTCATTGCCCATCGTATGTCTGCTATGACAATGGATGGTGTCAAGGCGTGACTCTCATTGAAAATTGGTGACTATTTTGTTTATGTAATTCCTGAATGGTATAAAGGATCGTATGAAGTATGACATCTAGAAAAACTTGCAAATTCAATGGACAGCTATCAAGATTCTTAGAATATTCTCATTTTTTTTCGTGCCTTTGGAAGAATGACAATAGTGTGTATCCGTTTATCATGAGATTAACATCTTCACACTCGCTAGACATTATTATCAGGATTTCTGAATTTGCATCACTTCGCCATGTATGATCTTTATGTTTATTGTTCTTATATTATTTTGCAAATTATTGGATATCTTCAACACTTGCTGAACATTGTTATGAGGATTGGTGAAGGCTTTGCATTATTTTGTATGATCTTTATGGTATTGTTAGAAGTTATGTAATTTTGGTTGCTTGTTGAGAAAAGGTTACGGTTAATTTGTTGGTGGTCCTGTGTAATAACTTGCTCAGTTTTGTTTTTGCTTATTCCTGTTTAATGCAAATGTTGACCCATAGCTTTCTCATAATATTTTTCAGAAAGATCATCATGCCATTGATATCCTTCTTGCTGAAATAGACATATATGAGTTCTTTGCTTTCACACATTGTAAGGGAAGGAAGGTCCAGCTTGCACTTTGTCAAGGTAACTACTCTTCTAGTTATTTGGATGAACAGTTGATTCTGTTAGTTAGCATTCTGGTGTTCATTGTGTGGTATGTTTCCTGTAATGTTTGTGATTGTAGACTAGCCACTCAACTATCTACTAATTTTCTTCTCTTAAATATCATTTATGTTCTTATTAAACCTTCGTAACATCATAATACCAGAGCTTGATGAGCGCATGCAAGATTTGAAAAACGAGCTCCAGTCTTTTGAAGAGGGGGAATATGATGAAAGCCATAAGAAAAAAGCCATAGATGCATTGAAACGCATGGAGAACTGGAATTTGTTCAGCGATACTTATGAGGTTTGCTATCGTATTTCTTCTATATTAGACATGCTCCAGTATCTTCAGTGTTCCAGCTTTGAAAGCTGAGCTATGGGTAATGGATGCTTTCTTCTATACTTTCTTGTTACTGAAGTCAACTTATTTAAATTGACTGCCATTTGTCCGTGCAGGAATTCCAAAATTACACAGTTGCACGTGATACTTTCCTTTCACATCTGGGGGCTACTCTGTGGGGTTCATTGAGACACATAATTGCTCCTTCCCTTGCAGATGGTGCATTCCACTACTATGAGAAAATATCCTTTCAGTTGTTTTTCATCACACAAGAGGTGAAGATGTGGGGATAGTTAAGCATTCTGGAATCTTTAATAGGGATTCATAAAAGCTTAACTTTAATCTGGTTTTATTATGCAGAAAGTACCAAATATTAAGCAGTTACCTCTTGATCTGAAGAGTCTCATGGATGGGCTTTCCTCTCTGGTGTTGCCTTCTCAGAAAGTTCAGTTCAGTCCACACATGTATGTCTCATTCATGGGTTCTCTATCTCTAGTCCTAAGTAATTTAAGATACCCATTTTTGTTGTCATTAACCTAGGAAACATTCTTCCCATGTCTACCATAGGATGCACCTGCAGGTTCTCAATTAACATGTGCAGTCATCATATAATCATTACATTTGAAAGCCAATAGTCAGAAGACATAGAATATGCAAGAAATTTCTATATCCTTGCTCTGAACTTTTCTTGAAAAAGTTTTGCATCTTACTGAGAACCAAAATGGATATCTAAGAGTATAGTTGGCTTTCCCCATGTTAGTAATGCATTAATGCGTATTGAGATTCTTTTTTTCTTTGTTATTCCAGGAAGAAATGTAGTTTAAATAACACATTGAAATTTTAAGCATCAAAATATATTTATATGAACAATATATTCATTTAGTGAAGAGTCATTTGGAAGTTTACATTACTGATGTTGATGGTACAAGTGGAGATATAGCTTCCTTATAGTTTGGAAAAGTGGCATGGAAAATCTATTGGAACTTCGTTTTGAGCATGACAAAAGTTCTCAATCTTGATCTACACTAAATGAAAGAGAAGGGGATCGAAGATGTTAATCTTCGGAAAAGACAAAAACATACTATTACATGAAAAAAATTAGACACTGTATAGTATTATCTCGTATTGAATCAAAAATAATTTAGCCCACAAAGTCTTTCAACGTAAGGAAATTGTTGAAGGTTCATGTCAGCTGCTAGAATACTTGGTCTTACCCTCCTATACCTGTTCAATTTTCTGTTCTTTGATTTATGATCATGATAGGACCAACTCTTGCATTGTTTAACCTGTATTATTTCGTAGGTTACCGCTGTCGGACGATCCAGCTTTGGCAATGGCGTTTTCTGTGGCTAGGCGAGCTGCTGCTGTACCTTTGTTACTTGTGAATGGAACATACAGAAAAACTGTCCGTTCATATATTGATTCATCTATTCTTCAGCATCAGTTGCAGAGGCTAAATGAGCATGCTTCCTTGAAAGGTTTGATCATCTAGATGTTTTTTCTTGTTTCATGTTCAACTTTGTTAAATTTCCTAATTAGCTCTTTGCAGAAAAGAAAAAAACCTGTACATGTTTGATTGCCTCAGACTATACGGGAAACCTTTTCTGCTTTCGTGGGATCCCCTTCTTGCTTTCTTCATTGTAGAAGAGGAGGGGTTGGCTTGTTTCTCAAAGAGAATTTTGATGTTTCAATTTGGCTAATTGTATGCCTTATAGCATTTCTGAGTTTAGCTTATCTCATGAATTGTAATTCTCCAATCCAACAAGAATTTTGCTGATACTTCATTCTGTACACACTGAGGATTTCTTTCATTAATTGCATGTTGGCTTATGGTTGTTGATTCTGATCTTCCGTAGGATAATATTATTTATAATCATATGGTAATTCAGTATGAGCAGCTTAAGATAATGTTTTCACTGTGTTAATCAGGTAAAGTAATGGATGTATTGCAAGGATCTTGGTTTTGTATGAGAATTCGTTTCCCTAGTATGAATAAGACGGTTCGGATGCACATTTATATTCATGTGACGCTAAAGTGCTTATATAGCATGCAAAATTGCGGCAGTCTGAAAGTTTCTTTTTATCTTTTGAAGCTTGGATAACATTGTTATGTTGTGTAATACATTTTGTTTGGTCATGTAGGCTCACATGCACATAGCAGGTCCACGCTGGAGATCCCTATCTTTTGGTTCATTCATGGCGATGCTTTGTTAGTCGACAAGCATTATCAGGCAAAATCACTCTCTGATATGGTTATTGTTGTTCAGTCCGAGCCATCATCCTGGGAAAGTCATCTGCAATGCAATGGACAGTCACTTCTGTGGGACTTGAGGTGACATTATTGGTTCTCCGGTCATCTTTGATATGGATTAGACCAACACATTCTTTGTACATTAAGCTTTTCATTTGGAGTTAAATACACAAGTAAAAAAACAGTTTACTGTTAATATCCCAAAAAAAAAGAAGAAAAGAAATAGTTTACTTTTTTAAGTTCAGAAATTTGGTAATTGCATCAATTGGAAGCGCTGCTAAGTGCCTGTGCTGCCTAATCCATCATAAAATAACTTTAGTCATTGATTATGCTGGAACTCTCTCGTGCATGTTATACAATATAGCAGACCTTTCTCTTCTGTATTAGAACAGGTTAATGCGCTCTGTGACTCATTTGGTGCTTAAATTTGCTGTAGGCTTTCAATATTATTATTATTATTATTATTTTGGCCTGTGGTTTTCTCGATTTCCACACAAAAAGTAAAAATTACCCCGAAGTTGTTTTGAAATATTTAATTGACATGTAGTTTGCCTCAGCTGGTAATAACGCTTGTAACAGAACGCATTGACAAGCTAAAATGTACTTCTTACACAGGAGGCCTACAAAAGCTGCTCTGGCTGCTGTCGCCGAACATCTGGCAGGGTTGCTACCTCTTCATCTTGTTTACAGTCAAGCCCACGAAGCTGCCATTGAGGTTGTAACGTGTTTGCTGCTCTTTTAACCTAATATATGATAGTCCTAGCATATTGTAAGATCTTCTGCATGTTCTAAAAAAAAAATAAATAAATAACCTGAGGAAATAAATCTGAGATCTGGAAATGGGCGTGGGAGTTCTTGAAGAGTTATTGGATTATAATGCTAATGTTACATTAGTTTTAGTATGTGTTGTGAAAGTAAATGTGCAGTTTCTCATCTGCTCCTTTGGTGCAATAGGACCACTATGGAGATGGTATGCCAGTGTGTATGTCTGTGTTTCTCCTTTTGTTATGGATATATTTAATTTATGCAGTGATACCAGCTCATGACTGTTGACTTATTGGAAATTGTTAGTGATGTGACATCTCCATTGCAATCTGTTATTATGGTGACCTACTTGTACAAGTGGATTTTTCGTATCTAGAAATTCACTTGTGGATTCTATTAACCTCACTTGATCTTCTGAGGGAACCGTATATTCCTACAGGCATGCAAAAGACAGTCAACCTAGCCAATTAGATTTGCCACTCAAGTGGATGCATCCCCCTTGCTTAGACCTATTTTCTCCTTAATGAACAGAGAATGTTGCGGCCCCTTCTTTCCATCTGGACTACCTTCTGATTGTTATCATGCTACATTTCTACTTCTTCTTTTTATAGCAGAAATTCACACACACTTTATGTTTAACAATAAAAGATCTGATAAAATTCCGGTGAAGTTTGAACTTTATATGAATAATTTAGGAACGAGAGAAATTGTTTATACTTACCAACACACCTTGATACGTGACAGGATTGGATATGGTCAGTGGGTTGTAACCCATTGTCTGTCACCTCCAAAGGTTGGCATATCTCCCAGTTCCAGTCTGATGCCATTGCTAGGAGCTATATACTCACAGCTCTTGAGGAATCAATACAACTTGTGAATTCAGCCATTCATCTTCTTGTCATGGAGCGTACATGTATCCTTTCTTGTGGTATTATGGTCTTGGTATAACATAAGTTCTTTAACCAAGGATCATTAAATTAAAAATATATTCCTTGAAAATAGCCATGCGATTCAATGAGTCCTTTCTAGTGTTATCAATCAGAGGGTCCATGAAAATGCTCTATGCCATAATACTATAAAAAGTGGGCTCTTAGAGCTTCATCCTATACATATTTAAAGTGGCATTCCTTTGATGGCAAGGCTTTGCTTTGTGCTTATTTCTAAAGCAGTAGGACCATGCTAATGATTTTCTCTTTGAGACCATCCATGGTTTTATCGGCATCTTCTGAACAGTTACTTTCCTCAATTGATTTACCACAGTTTGGAATTTGTTGGATGGCTTTAAAATTGAAACTAGGTTGTAAGATATGTTCTAGGCTTTTATAATGAGATTCTGAGATTCCCTTTCTCTTAATATTTTCCTTTGGCAAAAACATTTTCATTGTTGACACTAAACGATAACCAGCTGAACAGACTTTCAAACTCTTTCAATCCCAGGAGCGGGAGTTGGTGAACAAGTATAACTATGTTGTTAGTCTTTGGAGAAGAGTAAGTGTAGCGAAAAATGCATTATATTGTTCGTTCTTAGGAAAATGCTGATTTTAAACATCAATTTGGGCTTTTGTTTTCTTTTGTCAGATTTCAACTGTTGCTGGGGAGCTACGCCATGCAGATGCCTTGAGACTGCTTCACACTATAGAGGATGCATCAAAAGGGTTAGCATCTATAGTTTCCTCTCTCAAATAGTGATGATATGTTTTGAATAATATCAAAATTAGTTCCGGTTGTGTGGCTCACCCTATTTGTCTAATTTTTGCTTTAGATGGCTCACAGGGTTTAGTATTGTTATATGAATATATTTTACATGTCCCTGCCACTGTTGAGCTTGTTTGCAGTGATTGCATCTACATACAATTCGGTGTGGAACCCCATGAATTTTAAAATAGTAAAATATTTTAATGTGTATTTGATTATTTCAGAAATTTGAAAAAATCAATCAATTGGTCAATTGTGAAGTATGTTATATTATATTTGAATTTATGATTTTATAGTTGGACTCCATGAAGATTATATAAGCCATATTTGATAAATGTATGTTCTGTTTCCTGCCCATTTGCCGACCCCTTCTCCAGTATCTTACTTTCAGTGAGCCAAGAATACAACCCAGTCGTGCACAACTCCATCTTTGATTTGCACTCTTTGTTTTGCTTACTACATCCATTTTCTTTTGCAGATTTGCCGATTACGTGAATGTAACTGTAGCGAGTCTCCATCCAATCCACTGCACAAGGGAGAGGAAAGTTGAGGTTGAGGTCGACATGAGTACAATTCCTGCGTTTCTGGTTGTTATACTTGTCCTCTGGTTTGTATTAAAGCCAAGGAGAGCAAAGCCAAAGATCAATTGATATCGCTATGTATATTAGCGCAAAGGAAGAACATGCCTTTTTATAGTTGATGAGAACAGAGGTTAGGCCTAGGAAAATTGTCAAGAATGTTCTTGCCGGAGTGAAGCACGATATCTCTAATTGTACAATTTTTTCCTCATAATGTTAAAAAAGTACATAGATTTTGTTTTCCGGTCTGAACATTGAAGTGATTTTTTAGTTTATCATGGATGGCATGCCTCTTTTAGTCTGTGCTTGCTTTTGTACACACATATATATAGGTGATGGGGAGTTTAGCAGCTTCGCCATTTTTGCCGCATTGAAGCACCTGTTGTTATGGGCACAAGGCCTGTATTTATCAACTGAAATGTTTTGAGAATGACTATGCAGAACAAGGATGTTACATTGGTAAATGCTATTTTGTTACTAAGGTAAGCCAAACATTAAGCACTGGAGCACAAATGGAAATCATGACCCAAATTTACATAAGGCCTTGTTGATGTACCTACAAAAATAATCAGCATTGCTTCATATCACATTATTGCAACGAATGTTGAGTGATGAAGGTAATGATGTTGCGCGCGCGCACACACACATATATAGGTAATGATGTATCGGTACTCTGAATGGCAATGGTATTGTAGTCCGTAGATGTTCTCCTTTAAGAAAAATCAAGTTGGAAAAGCTAACAAGAGATTGCGACAATGGGTGGATGGGTGTTGAGAAGAAATGAGGCTGAGAAGACATGAGAGGGAATGTAAAGCAGAAAAGAAGTCGGAAATAATAAAAATAAGAATTAGGTGTGTGAAATGAAATAGTACTCTCCAGTGTTGAGATTTTATACATATTGTACAGCATCGTACGCTGTATTTTTTCTTTTCGAAATTTATGGTTCCACGATTGAAAATTAAGTTTAGCTTTTAGCTTTTTGGTTTTTGGTTCTCCATTCGAAAATCGAAACCACATATGTACTTGAGCAAATTGATATATTATAGTACAATTATCAAGCACATTAAAAATGCTCGTACTGTTGTATATAAAATATTATTGTTTTTGTTTTAGTTTAACTGCAAATCAATTTTACAAAATAATTTTGAAAAACACACTTTTAAAATTTTGAAAATGCAAAAAGCTGTTTGGATGGTTTAATTTTCATTTCTTTATTTGTTTCCATTTTTTTTTCCCTCTTTTTTTCCCCAATAGCATCTTCTTCAACCCTCACCCACACACCAACCACCCATCATACTCCAAATCCATGGAACAACAATCCCAAATCCAACAAATACACATTGCAAACAATCCCAAAACCTGATGAATTGAAACAAGAAAGTATCTGATAGATCAAAGCTCTTAGCAGTAGAAACACAAAGTCCCAAATCAATACACCAAACCTAAATCTAAACCCATCCACCCTCGCAAATCCACACCACCCAGCCACGGTCGTGCCGTGCCGCCAGCCCCGCTTCACCCAATCTGTGCCCCTCCCGTGACTTTCCATCTACGGCGCCGCCCGACCCCTATCTTCTCCCTTCTCCGTGGCGTCCCATCTCGGTAGTTTTCCATTCACCATGGAGCCTGCACCCTAGTGTCTTCCCATCGGTCGAATGGTAGTGACTGAAGGCTAAACATGGGTCTTTGCCTGGGAGAGTTGGTGCCGACTGGTGAGTTGGAGTGTTCAATCCTTTGTGACGATGAGAGGGAACAGGTTGTGGCAAAGAAAAAGTGGAAGGAAGGAAAAGAAATTTGCTAAGTTGATATGTTTTCATTTGAAAACAACATAAAAGCTGTTTTGAAAAATGAGGTATTTTCAAGTTGTGTTTTTGAAAAACTAAAAAACAAGATGAACGAACCAAACATGTTTTGGGTATTTTTGCTCTGCAAAAACGGAAATTGATTTCAAAAACAACGGGCCAAACACCCCCTTATTTTTTAATTGAAGTGTATCACCGCTCTCCAATTTCCATTTCTCAATTCAAAAATTAAAAAGTAAATGCCCACATACTTGGTAAAGAAAGCCCACGACCGTGTTCCCGAGAATCTATAACCTCATGAAAAGCCCATTATACACGACTAGCCCAGCCCGTGATCAACTTCGGGCCGTGAATCTGTACTGCTTTCCCTAGACCCAGACAGAAAGTTCCAGAAAAGCCTCCAACATTTTCTCTTATTCACAACCTCAACCTTATTATTCTCAAGAACTTGAATTTTTTCGAAATTGAAGCACAAATCTTGGAAGCCGCTGCCATCGCATTATTCGTATTTTCTCCCCAACACCCCACCGCAATCTTCGCCAATCACAGCATTCACCTCTCCTTAATCTTTCAATCTCTAACGATCAGTTGATTGGTAGATTGGAATATTTTGTTGCTTTGATTGTTTGCCGTCAATTCCTGTTGTTTTGGCCGTTCAACATTTGATCTCTGCTGGAATTGCGAGAATGGAGGGAGGTGCGGCGGCAGCGGCTGTGCCCACGGAGAAAGCGCCGGAATCAGCTTCCTACGCGTATTGGGTCCGAGAGGTGACCAGTGATGCCGCACCTTTGCCCGTGCCCAAGAAGATTGACCCGGCGGATCAGCCCAATCAAACCCACCTCGGCTCCGCATGGAATCGGGTATGCCCTGAACAAACATGATTTTTTCTGTTTTTTTCTGCTTGTTCGAGTGAAAAAGTCGTGCTCTTTATAGTGTTTTCTTTGCGATGCTTTTGTGTTCTCCATTTTGAAGCCTATAAGGATTTTAGTAGTGGCGTGAGATTCATGGGTGAGGGTAAATTGTGTTTTAGAACCTCATTTGTTATTCTTATAGTGTTCTCGGTTTTCGAATGCATAGACTAGTTGGGGGTATAACATTCCAATAATGTTAGGATGTAGTATTTCTTTATCGCTTTATGCCATTTAGGCATTGATGAAGATCAGAGATTGGGAGTCACAAAGGGCAAGAGGGGAACACTTGATGATAACGTCGTAGGTCCGTCGTGTGACAAACAGAAATATCTTCAAGAAACCCAGGAATTGTTTGTAGAGTGCATCTTTACTGAAAATGACAACTTAACGAGGTGTATAAACCCTTAAGTGAAAAAAGTACAGAATCTGAGTCTGCTGATATCCCTGCTTTAATTGGATAAAATTATAGAAGGGGCCCAAAAAAAATTAAAAAGTAACTCGCCCGGGTACAATGTGGTTGTTCCTCTCTGCCCTACATGAACTCACCCACAAAGGCACTCATAAGCACACACATGTACATTGTCTGTTTCTGAAATGAAATACCATTGGAGCTGCCCAAGATGTTGTAAACATATGTCGTGCATGAGAAAGAGAAACCCGGGACCATATTCTGTTTCCATAAGCATATATGGTTTAAGACTTTAAGTAGGCGGAAAATTTATGGACTTGATCTAAATTGGTCAGTTTCTAGTTGCTTTTCCTTTATATGAATTTCATCTGGCTTTCGTATAGCATTTGCGTTGTGGGTGCCGTAAATTATGTTACAATTTATGCATTTTCTGAGAGAGATATATGAAAACATTGCCTGGAAATAGCTTGAAAACATTTTGATGAGCATTGATTTGGCTTCAGGTGTTGACAGATGTTTATAATATTATTTTGTGTATTTCAAATTTTTATAGTTTTTCTTCAACTTAATTTACTGTTTGCAGGCTGGAACTTGGGAGGAGAAAAATCTTAACGGATGGGCAAGCGATAGGATTAAGGTTTAGACCTGTAAATGTTGTAAACCTTTTATGTTTCTGTGGATTTGTATTTTCTAATACCAAAGAACTGCATCGTCATCTCTCTTTTCTCAATCTGAGAAGTATTTTCTTTTTTGAAGTCCTTGTTTGAACTTGCAGTCTTCTTTAAATGAAATTGTTCTCTGTTTAGCAATGAATATGAAAGCATATATGGCGAATAACAGGGTTACTGTATACCACTGTTATTAACCTTGTTGATTAGAACATGCACTATGATTCATGTCAGAGTTCAACTTTTATGGAATAAGGCATGAACGAGCTGGAGAATTGCTTACCCTAAGAAAAAAGAGAATAGCAGATGCTCCTGATTTTAACTGTATCCCGGAATATATTCTGAAATCAAGTTTTAAAGCTACTATCCCACTACCATTCTGACTTGTTGAAATGTGTGTTTCTTGTAGCTCCTGGATTTTTTGTTATGTGCTGGTTTCACTGTATATTTTTGGTCTCCATTGCAGGAATTGCTGGTGTCTATGGGGTCTGTGGAGTTACCCACTGGCAGAGCAGAGATAGCAGAAGTCACAAAATGCTCTGGAGATGTAAGCGACTGTTATTATTAGATTCCAAAGACAATGTTTCTTGTTGTAAGCTTCTGGATATCAGTTTCTGAGTAAATATGTATAATACCATGAAGATATTTAACACCAACCATAGTGTTCATATACTCTGACATCTGCAAATATTTTACTCCATAGATAGATTGATTGCCTCTTCTTTTCTGTTTGTAGATTAACTATACAGATGATAAGTGTTATTGGTAATGAAAAGTATGCTAGGAAACTGAATTCAATTAAGATATATGTCGGCTGAGAATTTAGTTATACCAATAACTACATGCTGAGTTGCTGACTTAGTGTATCTTTTTGATGAAGGCCGGAGGTAATGTGGTTTCTATTTAAGATCATTTTCTACTCTTTCGGTGTCATGTTGGTCGGTATAACACCTGGAGAAGAGAAGTTCTACTTCAAACTCTTTGAAGGTCTGGCGAAAAAAATAGGATAGATGCAGAAGTCTTTCGTGGTGTTGCTGTCAATTGTCGGTTTTATATTCTTTTCCATCACAGATTTCAAAAATCTCCCAATTTGTTAGGACATAAGGGGCTAAATTAAAATCTGTTCCACCTTTTCAGTTTTGTGTTGCTGAATTTATAGTGATGGAGTGCCATGAGAGTTATGTTTGTGAATATCTAGTTGCCTGCTCAGCACTTGGCGAGAGCATGGATTTTAGATTTTCCTGGCTATGACCAAACAAGATGGACATAATTTAGAACCAGGATGGTCATTCAAAGACACCATGTAACAAGATTGACTGCATTTATCTGCATTTATATTTTTCTCAAGCACTGAAAACTGGAGAAAGAAGATAGGAAGAGAGATGATTTGGATGGACAGAAGTACTCTAGATTGCATTATAGAAGCTTGCTCGACGTAATCTGGGATTGGACACTTTAATATTATTTTTTTTCCCACTACAAAAGGAAAATCTCTTGTTGATCAGGATCTTAAGTAATGGTATCTCAACATATCTTACAGGCATTTTTGGTTACTGTTCGAAACAAGAAACGGGTTGGCTACACCTATGAGTTAACATTACGAGTGAAAGGTAACGCTTCATTTTCACTGCAATTGTGACATTCTTTTCAATGTTTTGCCTTGTTTCCATATCTTTTTCATATGCTATAATAAGAATGTTATGCTACTTAGGGGAATGGAGCATTGGAGGGGAGAAGAAGAAAGTTAAAGGCCACATAGATGTACCAGAGTTCTCGTTTGGCGAGCTGGATGACTTGGAGGTATTCATTGTATAATTGTTTAGAGTCCTGTGAAGGACTAATTTGATAGGACTTGATTTGAATTTGGTGTGAGCCTTGTTCTGTTATTTTGCAGCTTCAAGTAAAGCTTAGTGAAGACAAGGATGTTCCACATGAAGATAAGCGGCGGATCAGTCAGGATTTAAAATCATTTTTGAAGCCTATTCGGGAGAAATTGCTTCAGTTTGAGGAGGAGCTCAAAGCTCGGTAGTCTTTTCTGTGAAGGCGCTTGCCTGTATCACGAATGATTTCATTTGCACTAAAATGTTATTTATAAGTCTGACTAGCGCTCCTAAACGATGAGTGTTTGTCGTTCACAAATGTGTACTTAAGGTCTATTGGATTGCTGTAACAGAGAATGGAGCTTGAGATTTGCTTAATATTTGATTCTTGTCACACAAATGTTATATTATCATATATTATGCAATTAATTGTTCGCGTCCAAGTTGTGGTTTATTGGTTTATTCTTGCAGTTTCCACAACATGCTGTTGATTGAATTCAGAGTATTGGAAAATTGAATTCATAAATGTTGGGAATGTACGACTTCATAATTCTTATTCTCTCCACTTTGTGGTTATGGTGTCTCTACACAAGTGGAAAGAAAATGTTGTAGAGCGGTGTATTTGCATTATCGGAACTGAAAAGGACCTAAGACTCAATTCACAGGTACATACAAGTTATGTGGATTATTTCCCTTTTGTCAATCGACCTGCTTTTATGCTCTCATTTCAATTAGCTTTATTATACTCTCAACTAGCGCCTTTAAAATAGCGTGTGTAGCAACAGCATTATTTAAGGACTGTGGCACTGTCAAAACAATCCTAGACCTCATTTGCGGCAAATAATCTCCTTCCGCAGATGATCTATGGTTAGCTACTTCATGAAGCACGACACAATATATCACGATTTCACATAAACAGGTGAATACGCCACCACTATACCCTGCATGAACGAATGCGGGCAGGGCTGTCAAAAATTGAGTGAAATAATTTTAATACAACAGAACTTTGTTCGTGATGGCAGATCATTTCATTTCTTGCCAAATAATATGTTCTCATAGTCTATGGTCCACCGTGTGATGGTGTGTGCGCACAACATGACAATATCACAGCAGTTATTTCCCAGGAGCTGTGTTAATAATCTATTGACTTCCAACTTCTCTAAGTTATCATCCGGATCGAAATGTAGCTAAACAGAGCACCAGAAAGATGTTCTTAAACCATAGACTTTTCATCAGTGAATTTCAATCCTTTCCCTAATCCTGGACCGACTCCTTTCCCTTCCCTTTTTTCTTGTGGGTGCCACTTAAAGCTGCCTTGGTCTTCGCCCACTCTTTCATCGAAGTAGCACTCTTCATGAAAGGGCAAGTTTCACTTATAACAATGTCTCCTACAGCTCTATTACGTGGTACCGGGTCAGTGCCATTCATCTGAGCAGGGTCATCATCCTTCTTTTCAGCCGTTTCCTTTGAATCAGAATTGGATTGCTCTCCATCTAGACCAGCATGATTCTGCTTCTTGGTCAAAACATCCGTAGCCGCATTTTTCGGAGTAGCATAAGTATCTTTATTAGCTGTTCCTTGAGGTTTAATGATGTCTTCCACAGGAGAAATCTGATCCTCAGGTCTGTGCTGCTTCCCCTTTTTCAAAGTAGAAAAATCATGGTCATTCGACTGTTGCAACTCTTGTTTTTCAAAAGTTGCACCAGGCAAAATTTGTGAAAGGTTGAATGCGGTTTTGTTTGAATCTGCAACAAGTTGTATCCATGATGACGTTTTCCTCCACGCATCACCTCGGGCATATCTATCTTCAGATGCACTGGGCTTGGTGGGTTGACCATCAGAAAGATCCCCCAACTCTCTATCCGCACTTGATTGGTTTTCCTGGCCATCCTTTTCACTGATGCAGGATTCAGCAGGAAGAGGATCAGATGTAGGTCCGCCTTCTACTTCAGGATTATGGTCTGCCAAAATATCTGATATGTGGAAAGCAGTACTATCCTTCTTGCTCACCAGATCTCTCCATGCAGCCTTATGTGAGCTTGCCACATTATAACCTAACTGTATGGAACCTGATTTTGTCTCCGGTTGTTGAGTGTCTACAGTGACTGAATTATCTATACTATCATGTGGACCCCCTTTCCTCGCCTTCTTTCCAGGGGGTCCTTTATCACTTGCATTTTCTTCAGAGACTGATTGCTTCCTCTTCTTGTCAGGAAGAGGCTTCCCTTTTTTACTCTCACGCATTTCAGGAACAGATCTACTAGAAGTCTTTGGCTCTCTTACCAAAGAATTCTGAATGTTCACGCAAAAATAAATTTAAATCAAATCAAATCAAAATTCAAAGGTCTCAGCATAACAGCACATGCACAATAGCAAAAGAAAAGAACACAAAAAATAGAATCATTCGCCACTGTGCTTTGCCATGGTACCTGATTTGCAGTGGTTGTTTTCATTCTCCAATCCTCAAATGAGGCAACTTTCATACTTGGTTGGCCCACTATGTTAATTACAAGGTTGTCTTCATCACTTGCCTGATCTTCCTCATTCTCATCCACTGGCCCATCACCAGCAAGTTCAGCTTCATTAGAAACTGTATTTGGGCTGTTTTCCTTCACCAGGAACTTGTTCAATATTGATTTCATCAAGTTAAGCTCGTCCTCATTCACCCCATAAGCGTCTGTCTCACAATCATCGTTACAACTTCTTTTAGTTGACTCAGCAGGCCCACAATGCTCCTCACAGTCACAAAAGTGGACAGGGAGAGGGGGAACTTCAACACGTTGGAAACTGTACTTGTGCCTGCCTGTTCCTTTGAGAGGTATAGGTTTAATCTTCAACAAAAATGCCACATAGTGACACATTATATCAGCACAAGAACAGTTATGATCAATGCAAAAGTATATCCTATAACTCTATGTTGGCCCTAGACTAGAAAGATGAAAATAGTAACTCCGTTGGAAAAATAATGTACAAGAGTCATAAGGAAAACAACTTGACAACAATAAAAAAGGCATTCAGTTAAATATTCTACCTAATTACCTTCCTCAATTTTGGAAAAAATATCTTCAGCTGCAGCTTTCCAATATCTTCTTTTTTAGGTTTTTGCAACACATGCACACTTTCATCTGCCTGAACATTCTGGCTAGACAATTTGCTCTCAAGCTCAGCATCTTCTGTCCATTCGCGTTTTAAGCGGAGCATATAGTGTTCTCTGGCCTTCTCAAGTTTAAGTCTTCCCCCTTTCCACATGCAACCATTATACTGCAGTTATATGTCCCGAGATGAACAGTAAGAACCATTATCATGAAACAAACTCAAGAAAATGTAACACCAAATTAACTGTAAGGACATTCGAGGACTAAACAATAACAGGCTTAAGGGTGTTCACTCAATTCACAAAACCTCACTTCTCAAATTGCAACATGAATCATATGGTTCATACACTGCTTTGATCTCCCACTTAGACCAATGATCATGTTTTTACAAGTACCAGGTTCTTTCTCTTTCCGCATCTATATCAGATCTGTGCCATTGCATTGCGGATATGTTTAGGCCCTCAATGACTGAATGCATACAAACTCTTATCTTATTCTCATGCACGCGCCCAACTGAGTTTCGTTTCAAATGTCAAATGCCAAATTAACTAAAACTCTACCGCCTTGTATTCCCAATGATTAACATATTATGATTGATGTATAAACTTTGGTCTCTAGATCTTTTGTAAGCACTTAATTCAGTTTTCAACATCTAACTTATCTTCAATACCATTCTAGTATTTTGACAACTTGGTATTATAGATTTACTGTGGTCCATCCAAAGTAAGCCCTTCACAACCTAAGATTGACCTCAGTAGCCTCAATCATTTTTGTCTTTCGATTTAAATCTCAAATTTATTTTCATAAAATGAAATGCACAATTTAGGGCCATCATAGCCATGACACACAAACATGTAAAGTTCCTTTTAAGCAATCATAACAAGATGCAATATCATAATTGATTGGCAATTCTACGGACTAAGGATTATCCCATTTTTGATCAAGGCCTACATATGCTACAGAATCATACGAATTCTAAATCAAGACCACAACATTTCACAGTCACCCCCTCATAGTTAAAGTATAGCAACATGCTAAACCTCATTCAAACAACTTTTAACCACAACATCATTCATTTCTTCTATCCAAGTTCAATAAGCTTCACCCTAGATAAATAATTAAGACACACTACTTGGTAGTGTCCTACTTAAACATAGTGCACCAAAACGTATGCAATATATTATACAAGCAGGTGGGCACCCACACCGCCGCATAACAGCATCTACACAATAAATTTACATGAATTACACACACATGTGAAAGAGAGAGAGAGAGAGACCATGCTGAAGAGCTTGGCGAGTCCCTTATCAGAAGCGGGAACGAAATCCAAGTACGCAAAGCTCCGACCTTTGGTGCGAATAATTTCGAGTGATTCCACAGTACCCAACTGCGGCGAAGTGAAAGTCTTCTTCAGATCATCCTCCTGCACATTTGATCCCAATCCTCCTACATATATCCTCAATTTCTCTCCCATTCTCTCAATTCACTCGTAAACTCAAAAGAATCGGAACTTCTTACAATCCCTGTTTTTCAATTTATCTCTCAATTCTTGTTCCCCCGTTTCTCTCTTTTGGTCTTCTTTAGGATTGTTAAACCCTAATCCCATACCTGAAAGTGGAGCCAATTTCTAGGGGAAAATAAAAATAATATATAAAATAAATTTAATTAATGTAAATGGGCTTTGGGTCCAAAAATTTGATCCAACAAAAATCAAAATTCAAAATTATTTCTTTTTGGATCCCTGAGTTTAAAAAAAATGTTTATTGAACTGTACTAATAGATATATATATATATTTTTTAAGTTGAGCATTTTTACGTTCAGTTATTGTAATTAAAAAAGTTTATAAAAATATTTTTATTTAAAATTATTTTGAAGCTTCTTTAGATATATTTTTTTAAGAAGAAAAATATTTTTTTTTTTGAAGAAAAAAAATACACTTTAGGAAAAAGAAATTAAATTTGGAATGGCTTTATGAAAATCACAAGTCAAAAAAAACAGTCTAAAAGCAATTTTTTTTTTCAAAAATTACTCGAAATAATTTTAAATAAAAATATTTTTTAAAATATTTTTTATTATTATATCCAAACGTTCAATTATTTAACTGAATTAAAAAAAACTATTTATTAAAACACGAACTCAAAAATTATTATTTTTTAAATCCATCCAAATAAAATATCTTCTAAAATAAACTATTTTTAGACTTTTTTTTACTTCTACTTTTTTTCGATAAAAGAAAATCCATCTGAACACAGAAGTTTTCTATTAAATTGTTATTTTAAAAAAACAAAAAAAAAACAAAAACCTCTCTCTCTCTCTCTCTCTCTCTCTCTCTAAACGCGCATACGAACGGGCTTTTTGTTTTTTTTTTCCCTCTCATCCCGAAACTTTCTCTCTCTAAGCACACACAAACCCAGTGGGTGCCGGGGCAGTCCCTTATCGAGAAAATTTAGCCCATAAGACCGTTCAAGTTTTTATTTAAGAAACTAACCCTCAAATTATATTTTTATTTTTTTTTGGGTTGAATTTATGATGTGGCATTAATTAGAGCAAATAAATATACTTATTTATCCAAAAATTTGAACGGGGTCAAATTATAAATAACTTAACTTATGTGCGGGGGTCAAATTGAAAATAAATTAACTTACAAAAACAACAAAACACCAAGACCGTGACAAAATAAATGGCCGTTCAAGCTAATCTCTTAAGCTATAAAATGATCTCTTAAGATATATTCTTTTTTTTTTTCTAACTAAATCACTTAAACGACCACTAGATTGTTTAATAGATTATGTTATTCTACTTTGTAATATGATCTCTTAAACGGTCGGTCCGTCAAAAAATGTACGGTCGTTCGACCTAATCTCCTAAGCGATCAATCTATCTCTTAAGAAATATTCTTCTTTTCTTACTAAATCGCTTAAATGACCACTCGATCGTTTAATAGATTATGTTATTCTACTTTGTAATATGATCTCTTAAACGGTCGGCCCGTCAAAAAATGTACGGCCGTTCGACCTAATCTCCTAAGCGATCAATCTATCTCTTAAGAAATATTCTTCTTTTCTTACTAAATCGCTTAAATGACCACTCGATCATTTAATAGATTATGTTATTCTACTTTGTAATATGATCTCTTAAACGGTCGGCCCGTTAAAAAATGTACGGCCGTTCGGCCTAATCTTCTAAGCGATGAACCTATCTCTTAAGAAATATTCTTCTTTTTCAACAAAACCGCTTAAACGGTCACTCGATCGTTTAAGAGATTATATTATTCTACTATATAGCATGATCTCTTAAACGGTCGGGCCGTCAAAAAAAGGACGGCCGTTCGGACCAATCTCCTAAGCGAACAATCTATCTCTTAAAAGATATTGTTTTTTCTAACTAAACCGCTTAAACGGCCACTCGATTGTTTAAGAGATTATTTATTTTACTATGTAGCATGATCTATTAAACGGTCGGGCCGTCAAAAAATGGACGGCCGTTCGGGTCAATCTCCTAAGCGACCAATCTATCTTTTAAAAGATATTCTTTTTTTCTACTAAGCGATCAATCTATTGCTTAGAGATTCTATTATCCAGTTTTTTTTTTAGCATAATCTCTTCAACGACCACTTAATTGTGTAAACAATTCTATTATTTTAAAATAATCTCTTTACCAATCATTCAATCATTTAAGTAATTCTATTATTTTTTTTAAAAATATTGACATAAATCCATTTTGAACTATCTATTATATATATGTATAGTTATATAGATATCAATTCATCTTATCATAATAATTCTATGTAATAATCATAATGATCTTATATATATTAAATCATCTTTATTTAAAACAATATAAATTTATTCTTAAGATCAAATGATTGAAAACATAATAAACAAATTGAGTAAGAGATAAGGTAATACGAATTTTTTAAAATTACTATAAACAAAAATAATACAAAGTTTTTTCTTAAAAAAAATAGAAAAAATAACCAAAATAGAAAAATACCCCACCCAACCCCAACCCAGGAAACAA
Organism: Petrea volubilis; assembly: GCA_026212405.1. Classification (NCBI taxonomy): domain Eukaryota; kingdom Viridiplantae; phylum Streptophyta; class Magnoliopsida; order Lamiales; family Verbenaceae; genus Petrea; species Petrea volubilis. Next base: position 38,313 of record JAOWBU010000056.1, read on the forward strand.
ACAAGAAACAGGAAGAGAAGGAAAAAAAAAGAACACACACAATACACGCACATCATCAAATTAAACAATACAAATTGGTTAAAATGTTAAATTGAATACATGATTTATTAACCCATGATGAAAGAAGTTGATTTATATACAGAAATTTGAAAAGTTTTGGCCGGAGGAGGTGGAACGGCGGTAATGGAGCGCGCACTTCGTTGCCACCATTTATCTCCTCCAGTTAAAATTTCTCAATTTTTACCATAAATAAGCTCTCCTTATTATGGGCAAATAGATTATTTGATCAATTTTGGAATCCCATAAAATTTGAATGATTAATTTTAATTGTATGTTGGTATTTACATGTATTTGTCTTCTTTTTATTTGATTTTGTTTTGTTTTATTTTTTTGATTGAATATTGAAAAGTTATTTTTTATAATATATTCTTTCTTTGGGATTGAAATATAATTTTTAAAAAATAATAAATATTTTTATTTAATAATATTTAGATTTAATTTATAATTAATTATGTATAATTAATAAAAAGATCAACCACCTAAAAATTAAAATTTATGGTCATTCGCTTAAAAAAAAACTTGAAAAGGTTATCTATTTAGAAAACCTCTCCCTTATCACACCCATTGTTCCTCAGTTTCAATATTCCCTCCCAAAACAAAACTACATCGATTTCACTGAAAATCCCTCTTAAACCCTAGAACCATGCCTCCCAAAAAAGATCTCTGTCGAAATTTTCAACGTGGCAGGTCTGCATTTTTCTTATTAATCTTCATTAAGACTTCATATTTTTACAAATTGTTTCCGGGTTTTGGGGCTAATTTACTTTCGATTGTCCTTTTACTCCGGGATTCAAGAATTTCATCTGTTTCTTGATCGAAAGATTCAGTTTAGGTTTTGAAAAAGATTGAAAGAATTGTGATTTTTTCACTTTTCTGTACCTTCATCACCGCCAACTCGAATATAAGCTAGTCGTGTTTTTATCGAGTTTTTGTGTCACTATTGCTTGCTACTGGCTATTGGATTATAATTTCTTACCCGCATCGTTTATAGTCTATTTCCTGTTGGTTGGAGATTATTCAGTAGGAAATAATGATATCTGCAGTGTGTGTTCGGGAAAATTCTAGCTTGAACCCAACTAATCACATCGTTACTCTTCCTAAAATGTACCCTAATTACATGTAACAAAGTAATTAATTGGCACACGATTAATAGTGGTGTGGCCAAACCGGGTATGAGCTACGAATTTTGGTGTGTTCGTGTAAAAATTTGATCATCTTTTGCTGTTACTGTTGAAACAGTGGTGGAATGGGGTTTTCGGCCAATGGCTCATGACCTTTTGGAATGTGGGTTGACGTAGAAGGGTTCGAGGATCAAATAAGTAGCGTCTCAAGACCAGTAATGTTATGTTTGTTAGAAGAAAAGGCCAAGACCTTTGAGTTACAGAAGCACCTCTTTTTGCGAAGCAAAAACGTTCAGAATAAAGGGACAAGCCTTGAACATTTTAGGACTTATACCAAACTACCCCATTTTAACCATGATGTAGTCTGTCACTAAATAAAGATTGTAGAAGAGGGAAGGATTGGTAGCTATCGCTTTGTTTTTTGAATTTATGCAGCATATTGGCATATTTCTTTTTACTGTCATGTCTTAATATCCGAGGGACCTCTGTTTCTCTTATCAAATACTTGAATATTTTACATAATATGTTGCATGGATTTGGAGACAAATATATGTTGACATCATAGGGCAGTTGCTGTGCGGTCGTAGACTGTCCCATCTAATATTTGGATGTTTATTCCAGTTGTCAATATGGTGATCGATGTAAGTTTATTCATGCCACATCACAACTGTCAAACCCCAATCCCTTTGGATTTGGCATGCAAAACGGCACTCAGTTTCAGCGCACAAATCAACAACAGCAGATGCCAAATCCTTTTGGTTTTGGCGTTCAGAACAATTCTCAGTCAAGAGGGGGCAATGATTTTGGATCAAAACCAAATCAATTCAAGGTACTTTTCCCAGGCTGATTATAGATTATTATTGTTCTTGTGCTTCACCAGATGACCTGTTATCTTGTGGCAGGTTATTATTTTAAAATTCATAAGAAATTTTAGTTGTCAATACATTGACATATGTACTCAGAGTAGTTCGTTTTCTTGTTTTCTTTGGATCCAGCCTTATGAGAATAAGTGGACTCGTGGTTCCTCTGCTTCACAGAAATCCGACAATCAGAAAGCAGCTCATAAGTGAGCCAATCTCTTCTGTATCCTGTTTTTTGAGGCTATTCATCTCCTCTACGTATATACTTAAGTGGGAGTAATGGATTTCATTTTTGATGCGTGCAAAGGTGCACTGATCCTGAGTCCTGCAAACGCATAATAGTGGATGATCTTGAAAATGAGAGGCCCCAATGGAAGCTGACTTGTTACAGTCATTTTGGAAAGTAAGTTCTAACTCCATCCTGCCTCATGCATTAACTTGTGGTCAAAGTAGATACTCCGTCAACTTCTTTTGGACGAACATTATCAATATAAGGGAGAAAGTCTTACCTATCTGAATATTATCTGGAATTTAATCTTATAATCCAGCTTGCAATTGATTTGTTCTGTATATTTCGTTGCTCTATTTCAAGTTACAACTTTTATTCTAGTTTTGTGACTAAAATTCATCCCCAGTGGTCCTTGTGACATTATTGGCGACATTAGCTGCGAAGAGTTGCGTGCATTGGCATATGATGATGCCAAGCAGGGAAAGGACTTGCCATCCATTGTAAGACAATTTTCAATTATTGACTTGTTATTTCATCTCTCAAGGATAGCTATCCTTTTGGGGATATTAGTATTATCAGCTAAAGGCTGACTACAATTAGACAAGGTCCTGCAAACATGGTTGGAAAACTATATAACAACACAAGTAACACATCCACAAATACCTCTAGAAGCAAGTTTCATGGTGAGACCTTCAAAGAAATAAGTTGATTATTTTCTTTGTATCCAGTTAAGTTTCCTCATTTGTTTGATTTATCACATTGTAGTTGGAGGTAGGGAGCTAAGAGAAATTTGGATTGTAAGATTCTGTTTCAGTGGTTTCAATTTGACTTTATGCTCAGGGCATTCTTACTTAACAATTAAAATATTGATGGCTTCTGCTAGCATGCCCTATTTCTTTCAGAGAATTTCCTGTACTGGGGTCTTGTCATAAACTTTCATTTCTTCCTTGAAGATTGATAATCAGATAACATCAGTTTCCATGGTAACTATTGGTGGTTATTATTTTTCAGATCCAGAGAGAGAGTAGTTTGGTAAATTCCAAGGTAGTTGAATTTCAGAACCTTGTACAGAAACCTTACACAGTTTCTACAATTGCTACTTCTACCGCACAAAATCCATTTGTGGGTGGTGGTGCAAATGCTTCCATTACCAGCAGTGGCATCTCTCTTCCAGCATCAAGTTTTAGTCAACTAAATGCATCATTAAATACAGGGTCAGAAATGAGGGAAATTCTGTTTGTTTGCTATTTTCATTATTCATTCACTTGCATAGATTTGGCTTACTTCCAAGTGCGCCCTCCCTCCCCTCTTTTTCCATGTTGCCTCCAGGTCTGCTACTGCGCCTAATTACTCCTTTGGCCAACCAAGTGCTTTCCAGAATAATAGTAAGCCATCCAGCACATTTCAGATGAACAATTCAACTTTCAACACTTCAGGTACAATTTGGCACCATTTTGTTAAAGACATTTAAGTAATGCAATCAAGCTTTTATCTGTCACTTTATATGTGTTAGGTGCCTTTGGTAGCCAACTTCCTCACCAATCAGTTCAGAGTTCTTTCTCCTTTGGTTCTGCGAACTTCAGCAACAATGCAATAAGTGCTCATAAGAATCCCTTTTCAACCTTTGGTAACTCATCACAGACAGGAAGTGCGCCTGTTAAACAGTTTGACTTTGTGTCTAACAGTTCCAGTTCAGCATCAAATGCTATTGGGCAGTCCACTATCAGCATCCAGTTGACGTAAGTCCCCCCACCAACTTTTTGGGTTAATTACAAAAAAAATCACTGGGTCTGGCCCATTCTCATACAACCCCTGCTATGAAAAGTTACAAGTACCCCACTAATGTTTGGTCCTGTATTACTAATATCTCAATAATACAAAATGAAATATTAGGAGGCTCACGAATTGGATTCGAACCAATATCAAGTGACTTTCCCTTTAGTTGATCGTGACTGGGTCTGTCATCCTCCTCATTATAGTCCTAGAATCAATAGCATTTCGTCAGAATACATCCTGTCTTTTCACCTTAGTAGTCCTATGCACAGTTAGTACTATAGCCCCAATCATGGCTACTAATAAAATCACACTAGGAACCAAAAATCAGACAAAATAGTAGGTATAAAGTAAATTGCCCAATGTTTCCAAATTAGTCCAACTTCGTACCTGGTCAGCATAAACTGTATATCTCAGAGAAGTTGTATTTCTTTGGGGTGGTAGTAATGAAATGCTTTCATTGTCTAAAATGAAGAACATTTCCCACCAAAAGATCAGTCCAATAATACCACTCACTGGTAAATAGCTATCTGTTAGGTTTCATACCACATTGCGTTTTGTGAAATTCGGCCCAACCTTGGGTGTTTTCCTTAATTAACCCTTTTGTAAATGCAACATGCTTCTCTACTTTTTGTCAAAAAGCTAATTATATTGAATGGACTGACTAGTGTGATCTCAACTTGTCCCTGCGTCATTCCTGCAACTGGGTACTCAATGCATTTGCCTCCAATTTGAAAAATTTTCATTTGAATTTTTTTAATTCTTTCTATGTACATTTCGCTCAATAATAGATTTGCATCTAACATTATATGTTTGTTCTAATAGTAGTTTAGTTGCTATACTAGTTTCCATGTGCTTTATTGATTTCATTTTGTCGTGCAGTGATAACACACCGAAGGATAGTGCTAATGCAGATAATAGCATTTGGACTAAACCTGAATGGAAATGGAATGTTGGAGAGGTGATCAGTTATAATTATGCTTTGTATGTAGGTTTCTTTGCTCTAGGAAGGAGGGCCACTTCTATAGTTAACTGGGGATTTGGACTTGGACAGGAGAAAGAGTTCTATTCCTTCCTCATAACCAGAGAAACATTCAGCTACAAGTCCACACGGACACTTAGTGTTTTTTTTTGTGTGTTTGTGGTTGTTTGGGGGGGGGGGGGTGTGTGTGTGCTATTGTGGTTTTGATTTATCTGGCATCTGATCATGATTTTGTAGTGCTGATAATCTATATATGCTTCGATCATATTAAGTCTAATATACGTCTGATTTAATCCTTCAGATCCCGGAAGATGCGCCTCCAGACATTTTTATCCACTAGAATTGGTGATCAGACTGAAACTTGTAACGCACACTTCAAACTTTACTCAAAGATCGGACGGCCAGTGGTAACCCCCTTGCAGATTCCGGTATGTGATACAATCCATACTTGTATCTAGAGAATTTGTCAAGCACAGGGTGCAACGATAAACCCTCCAAAGTTATACATAAGCTGCAGATTTCATGGAGATTAGTAGATAGGATCACGAAAATATGTAGTCGGAGTCCCGGTGGGTGCTGAATTGGTGATCTTGGTATCTTCACTCAAACCCTTGAAAAATAAGGATCAAGTTATGCATCTTCATCAAGCTGTAGAAAGCACGCATTAGAAATTGTATTGGTATATGTTTATTTACAAAAATCTGTAAGTACGTGCAGTAATGTGTACATTACCAAGTAAACGGCATAGAGGTATGGAGATGTATCCCATTCCCGCCATTAGAGGCTAGGGGTGTAACATCAAGGTTCGAATCCTGACATTGTATGTGATTGGTTTGTGGTCATATTATGAAAAATAGAAAAAAAAAAAGAAAAAGAAGTAAGCGGCATTAATGTGTTTTATTTTGTATGGGTGATAATTGTGTTTTGCATGGCTCGACTCTTGTATTTATTATTTCTAGTCTTGAAAATTCACTATTATTGCACGTGTCTTGTTATTTTAAGCTAGGGGTGGCAATTTAGAGTGTTGGGTTGGGTTGGGTTGGGTTGGAGATGGGTTTCAAAAAGTGAGTTAGAGATGGATTGAGTTATAAATGGATTGGATATGGGTTGTAAATGGGTTGAAAGTGGTTTGTTGATGAGTTTGAAATGGTTCCTAATAAGTTCAATGCGTCATTTTTGTATGTTTAATTAAAATAAAAAAAAGATAAATTAAAATTATCAATTTTTATATTATTTAGATGGTTTTAGAATATTAAAATAAATTAAAATTAAAATTAAATAAAAAATAATTTTTTTTTTTTGTTTATGGGATAGCTCTTTTAGGACTTAACGTGAATTCATTACCAACTTATTATCAATCCAACTAGAATTTAATATCGACAACAATCATATCAAATTCAATCTAAATCCAACCCAATCTAATCTATTTTAAAATATGTTGGATTCAATCCAATTTAACCCAATTCAAAATTATATAGGTTGGGTTCAACCCGCGGGATGAGAATTATTTTGCCACCCTTATTTTAAGCTAACATGTATTATCCAGTCTATAGACGATAATTCACATTATGATAGGATTTGAATTGAAGATTTTATAATTTTGAAGCTTTAATTTTGTGGTGTGAAGTAACATGGTTTGTGGCAAATGTAATAATATATATAAAACAGCAAATGAGAACGCAAATAGGTTAAAAGGATTTAATTACGTGTGATGATTAACTAAACATGGCTAAGAATAATCTCAACTTCCATAATTGTACGATGATCCGTCGACAGCTGTGTCCTCAAATCCAATTACATAATATTATAAAAAGATTCGTTCAATGATTCATTGCCAACTGTACATTTTTTTTGTACCGGAAAAGAACATTCTACTATCTGAAAAGTTTGGTGTAAATGTTAGCTAAATTTTGAATAAATAAAACATGATATGGCCTATTTTACCACAAGTATCTTCCGGTAGCTGTCTTTAACGAGGATGAGGCTTCTTACATTTTTGTTGCATGCGACTGTTGAAAATTTTCAAGTTTTTACGAAATTCGAACACTTTAGCGATAGTCTCAATTTATATTTTCACAATCATCATAATGCATTTAAACTGCACCTCATATTAATTATTTAATTAAAACTATTCTTCAAAGCTCATAGCCTAATGGATCTCTTTCTAGTTTTCTTAGTATTCTCTTTTTTTTTCTTTTGCGGAAGGTGGAAAGCACGACTTCGAAAGAAAAAATAAGCAGTATTATGAAAAATAGAAAACCGAATGATGGGAGAAAACCTTTTGGTCGGCTGGAACAGCCTGTCTACGATGAGAGAGAGAGAGAGAGAGAGAGAGAGAGAGAGAGATGGTGATTAGTTATAATTTGAAATTTGATTTTTGGAAGGAAAAAAAAAAAAGAGAGAGAGTAATATTCGCAATCATTGGATGAAATTTGCTGAGGTAGCTAAATAATTAGGGGAAATTCTAGTCCAGATCCGACGCGATCGAATCAGTGTTAATCATGTAGCAAGTATTTTATATTTGCCCCGTGAATGACCGATAATTTAGGGAGAGTGACCAATCACTTGACAAGTACAATACACTTATCATATGATTTATTGGGTTTGACCAAATTAGGTTTGGGTAAAAAAATTTCAATAATTAGAAACCGATGCACTTGAATTATTGTATTGTTCTTAAATATATACGAACCTTTTCATTTATTACTATCAATTCTATCATCACATGATTAGGCAGACCGTCTTGTACAACAATTAAGTTTGGTTTGGTTATGTTGTATAACAATTATCTATTTTCAATCCCAATCTTGAGTTTACATCCCATCCTTAGGGATTTAGATTTTTTGTTTTAGATAATACTTAACTACTAAAAATAATAAAACCAAGTGAAGTTAGCACATCCCAAACTTTAACCCAGAATATAAATTTCTGATTGCATTGATCAAATTTTTTAGCCTACTATATAATTTTACGGTTAACCTGAAAATTAGTACAATTATAGATTGCGTCCTGCTTCATCTTAGATAACCAAAATCTGTCCTTTAAATTTATAAAGTTTATTTATACTAAAATTCAATCAAAAAAATAAATTATTTTTCAATTTTCAATTTTCAATCGAACATAGTATATGATGTATATATATATATAGCTGTAAATGACACAATAAGATGACATGCCATAAAGATACGGTCAATTTTCCTTCATACTCTTACAATATTTAAGTTCTATAAATTTAAATAGGAGCTTACGATAACTTCGAAAATAAGATGGATCTCTAAAAAAGGTACAGATTATAATTTCTCAAACTTTTGGGGAGGTATTTGTAATAAATACTATATTTTATCTTCAAAATTAACTTTGGTGACATATTTTATCAAGAAAATATTCAAAGGATAATCGTAGACTTTGTACCATGTACTAGTATTATACCAATTATGACTTATGATTAAAAAAAAACGCGGTTTGAAATTTTGAGTGGGACGGTAAGAATTAAAGAACAACAGAGAAGCGAGCTGAAAAGTTCTTGAAACAACGTGCAGACGGTGTATTTGTGAGACATAGTTTCCCTCTACCAACGCTAACAACAAATCTCTCTCTCTCTCTTATTTCTTGTACATTTTGTGTCTGAAAAATAATTGATGGATGAGGTCCCCCCATTCTCTCGATTCATTTTCTCTTTTCTGACAGGCTTGTGTCCTTTTACATTTTCAGATGACTGCCAGATATTTAATCAGGTTCTGTAACCAAATCAGGAGACATGCGATATTATCCAATTGGGTATATATTCAATTGGTATCTAAATATAATGATGTCAAAAGATAAAATTGTGAAATTATCACGTTCAATTCAACGACCAACATACTTGTTGGGTATATACCCAATTGAGTAGGGTCTTACTTCCCCCAAATCAGATATATTTACATGTCACGGCTTACTTGCATTTTTTTTAGGTTTTGTGGATGATGGCCGATTGGTTAGGTGCCAAATTCCATTCATCAAATGAATGAATTTTTAAACTATTACTATTATTACTACTACTACTTTTATGCGATAATAGAGAAATTCTATCTAAATCTGGTTGAATCAATATCAACCATGTGTTAAGCGTTAGTTCGATCAAATCAGTAGTAATTATGATGCAATTGTTTTATACTTTCTCTATAAATATTGGATAATTTAGGGAGAATGACTAACATCATAACTGACCGTTAGGCAACACGTATGTTGAGAGAATTTTGATAATTTTGAGTCTACCTGTAATTCATCTTAAAAGATTTTATAATTTCACTTTATTTATCGACTTTTATAAGTAAATTACACATAGTTTCGAATTTTGCCCTTCTATTCCATTACACCTATCATAATATCTTTGAGTAAAATTACAAAGCGACACTCCTAAATTGGTTATATGAATTTAACCTAAGGATTATAGTATAATTAATATATATATTAATTCAGTAAAATTACAAAGCGACACTCTTAAATTGGTTATATGGATTTAATCTAAGGATTATAATATAATTAATATATATATATATATATATATTAATACAATCAATTCGTGATATTTTATAAATATCAATTGGAACGCTACACATGCACACACATATTTACCCAAAAGGGAGAAGGAGAGGACAAGCCCAGTGGCAGTATAAAAATATATTTAATTACTATTTATTGTTCAATATTAATATAGAACTTCCTATTGGCTATTAGCAGCCCGTTAAAGTCTTCGAGCAACTTTCTGAAAAAAAATTCACATAGGTGGGCATCTATTTTGACCTTTTCTCTTACCAAACAACAAAGTATAGTTCTTATATATATATATATATATATATATAATATCACTTCGAAAAAAAAAATTATTTCGAGGCATCCTAAAGAATAAGAATAACATTTTCCCCTTTTTCTTTTCCTTTTTTTTAATGGTGAAAGACTCAAAATATATTGATAAAGGTAAACTTTTGAAAGGATCCTTTACAAATGTGGTGGGCGCCTTGTGTTTATTGGGGGCAACCCTTCTCGAGTTGGGGCTTGTTTAGATGGGTTTTAAAAAATAAAAATATTTTTTGAGTTGTGTTTTTAAAGTAGGATTTTTTTTGAAGTTAAATAATTTTATATTTGGATGCAGTTATTAAAAATGCTTTAAAATATAATTTTATTTGAAATTACTCTGAATAACTTTAAAAAAATCCCTATTTAATTTTTTCCCGACTTCTGTTTTTTTCAAGAAGTCCATCTACACATAATTTTTTTTTCTAAAGTGTTTCTTTTTTTTTTTTTCTTTCCCTTTAGATCTTGAACTGAAACCCCAAGTTCACCTCTTATTATTATTTGAAGGACTCACAATGCTTTCTTGTTTTAAAAGAAAAAATCAACCAACCTAGGCCATGATTGCCGCGGCTTTCCATGCCTTTTATCATGTGAAAACGAGATAAATGCTTAAGGGATTTGAGTTGGAAAAATTATTTTAAAAATTTGATTTAAATTTTCTATGGATTTGAACGTTTGAACTTGATTTAATTATCCAAATAATCGAGTTTGTTTTAAAAAAACTAAAATCAAACAAGTTTTCATCAAATCAAGCTCCAATCGAGCTCGTGCAGCTTGATATTTTTAAGCATATATTATTTATTTTTTTCACTAATCGAATTAAGTGGTTCAACCCAAGTTTTAAACCTCATCAAAGTAAAAAATATATTCAAATCTAGTTGTGATACTTAACACATCAAGTTCAAAAGAGCTTTTAACATCAATTTTGAATCAAGTATCCAACAATTCATTTGTTTTCTCATCACTAATTGCTAAAATGATATTAATAAAAAAGTAAAAATAAAAATTTCCAACGCAATTATGAAGTTATATTCATGTCCCATTATTAAAAATCAAAAGAAAAACTAGAAATAAATTGATTTTTTTTTTCTTAATTTTGCGAAAAGTCGAGAGAGAATATGATTTGATGATGGGAATATATGTAATGTTTGGTATGATGCTAGATTGAGACGTGGATGACTAAGAGTTTTGAACAATACCAATAACGCGCAAACGAATAATAAACTCAAATCAACATTAGCTGTGACCAAACTAAACTAAACTAAACGCCTCTCTCTCTCTCTCTCTCTCTCTCCCTCTAATAAGTTTCATTAATCTATCTTCCTCTCTCCAACAAATTTCGAAACCATTCTCTCTCTTGCAACGTGCTAGCCTGTCATCATGGATTCTCTAAAATATTTTATTTTATTTTTTTATAAAGAAACGACTCATTACGTTTTTCATGACAATAAAATACCAAAAATGTTTCAAATTAAGTAGAAAAATTAATGACAATAACTAAGTAATCGCGTAAATAGATTGATTGACTTTCTTGTTTTATATCCAAACTGTCACGGTCATAGAGAACCACGACACAAATTATTCTATAGAAAATTTTTATTCGTACAAGGTTCGTTCACACCTGAACTAATTACGTGACGAGTGTTTTATACTTATAATGTGATTGGTATACAGTTTAGGAAGAGTGACCAATCACACGACAAATGTATTAACACTTGCTACATGATTGGTTGAATGCGGCCAAATCGAATTTGGACAAGAATTTTTCATTATTCTGTTTGTTCTAATTTTAACATATTAAAATCACAAAATCCAACTGTCACAGTGGAAGAAATTTTCTCTCTTTTATTTAGTTTTCATTGATAATACATATATTTTTTTAATATATATCATTCAATCATACCAATATTACATTATATTATTTGCAAATCCTACAATTCTATCATATACAAACGAACAAAACCAAACTACCAGCATTAATGTATACTTACAAATCCAAATTTCCTTTCGCCAATTAAATTTAGAACCCATCGAGATTGATAATATAAACCAAAAATTGTTAAATATGCCGAACATTTTTATAAAATTGATGTTCATGGTCTCCCATTACACACTTTCATGTAAAATAATCCCTCCCAAGATTAGCAACAAATTAATATTAAAAAAAAGTGAATTTTCTATTATTATTTCAAAAATAGAGTTAGTGGGGGGAATGAATAAATTGAGCCAAACTAGCCAGTAGAACTATCTATAATTGATCAACACAGAACAACCTCCTACGAAGGACACAATTATATTATTTGTCCAGCTTGAACCACCAATCCTTGTTCCCTTTTCAATTTCCCCATTCCTCGACCACCAGCGCCGCCGCAATGCAGCCACCCTCAGGGCGGCGCCGCCCCTTAACGCTCTTCCTCACAGCCCTCATTCTCTCTCTTCTCGCCGCACAGATCTCCAACGTTTCTGCGGAAGATCACGGCATCGATCTCGACGACATTGTCAGAGACGCCAACAGGTTAAATTTCGAAAACCCGAGCCTCCGGCAAGCCTACATTGCTTTGCAAGCATGGAAACAAGCCATTTTCTCCGACCCGTTCAACTTCACGGCGAACTGGACCGGCGCCGACGTCTGCTCCTACGGCGGCGTGTTCTGCTCCGCCTCCCCTGCCAACGCCTCCGTCAGAGTGGTCGCCGGCATTGACGTCAACCACGCTGACATTGCCGGCTACCTGCCCGACGAGCTCGGTCTGCTCACCGATATCGCTCTGTTTCACATAAACTCCAATCGTTTCTGTGGCGTGGTTCCTGATAGTTTCAGCAAACTGAGGCTCTTATTCGAGCTCGATCTGAGCAACAACCGATTTGTCGGCGGGTTTCCGGAGGTGGTGCTTTCGTTGCCGTCGTTGAAATTCTTGGATCTCCGGTTCAACGAGTTCGAGGGGCCGGTTCCGGCTAAAATCTTCGACAAAGATTTGGATGCTTTGTTCTTGAACGACAACCGGTTCCGGTTAGGCATACCGGAGAATCTCGGGAACTCGCCGGTGTCGGTGCTCGTGCTGGCGAACAACAATCTCGGCGGGTGCATCCCGGGCAGCATTGGGAAGATGGGCAGGACTCTGAATGAGCTGATTTTGATGAACGATAATCTGACCGGGTGCCTCCCCCAGCAGATTGGGATGCTGAGAAAGCTGACCGTGTTTGATGTGAGCTTTAACAATCTGCAGGGGCCGCTGCCGCCGGAGATCAGCCAAATGAGGAGCGTTGAGCAGCTGGCTGTGGCGCACAACCGCCTCACGGGGACGGTGCCGGCGAGCATTTGCCAGCTGCCGCGGCTGCAGAACTTTACTTATTCTTACAATTACTTCACGAGTGAGGCGGCGCAGTGCAGTAGGTTCGGCCGCGGTAGAGTTTCCGATGGGCGGGAGAATTGCATTCCGAATAAGAGTGATCAGAGGTCGCCGAGAGAGTGCTCGTCTGATGAAGCAAAGCCGTTTGATTGTCGCAAGTCGAAGTGCGGTGGTGGGAGTAGCTTTGCTCCTAGGCCTGGTCGACGGCCTTCTTCGCCGCCGCCTCCCTCATCGAGGTCGTCGCCAAATTTTAGATCGCGCCCTCCGCCTCCTTCTCAGCCACAAACTAAGTCCCCGCCGCCGCCTACTCATAAAGTCTCGCCGGGAACTCACGTTCACCCGCCGCCTCCACCCACTCACAAAGTGTCTCCGGGAACTCGGCTTCCGCCACCTCCGCCAACTCATGAACATGTGACACCATCACCACCACCCCCACCTCAACATGAGACGTCCCCAACTACACACTATAAGTCTCCCCCTCCTCCACCACCTCCACCGCCACCTTCACCATCCCCACCACCTCCACCTCCGCCGCCGCCGCCACCGCCACCTTCACCATCCCCACCACCTCCACCTCCACCTTCACCACCACCGCCGCCGCCACCTTCTCCATCTCCACCACCACCACCACCGCCACCTTCACCATCGCCCCCACCTCCCTATGTTTATTCATCTCCACCCCCTCCTCCACCTTCACCCCCACCGCCACCACCACCTTCACCATCCCCACCACCTCCTTATGTCTATTCATCTCCACCCCCACCGCCACCTTCACCATCCCCACCACCCCCTTACGTTTATTCATCACCTCCCCCACCTTCACCATCCCCTCCGCCACCATCATACACATATTCATCACCGCCGCCACCCTCACCCTTCCCACCACCACCTTACGTATATTCAGCACCGCCACCTCCTGATCAATGTTCACCACCACCACCACCACCACCTTACAAACACGCATCTCCACCGCCTCCGTTGCCATCTCCACCGCTGCCGCACAAATACGTATCACAACCACCTCCTCAGGAACGCATACCGCTGCCTCCAATAATCGGAGTTTCCTACGCATCTCCGCCACCCCCTGTCATTCCATATTACTGATCTCTCATAATGCCTAGTCCCCTGCTTCTCATGATTTGCAGTTTCATCTCCAGGGGCTGCTACAGCTACAACAATTAGCATAGTTTTAGTTTCTCTTTTTTCCAATCAATAATTTTTTGGGTTTCTCCATTTTTTTTATCTTCTTATAATCCAATTTATTGGTCTTACAATTATATCCTATATATGTAAAAGAATGGTGTCATCATTTGTTCATTTTTATACAGGTATTTATTGTGAAAAGATCCAGGCTTTACTATCCAGTTATAGGGGATTATACATGATCATGCTTCATATATAATAATGGAACATGTATATATATATATATATCCTGTTTTGGTTTTCACCTGAAGTGCTCATACTTGCCTGGTAGGGTATGCCTAAGCTTGAAGATGAGCTCAGTATAATTTATAAAACAGGGGAAAAGTAGCCACAATGAACCATGAATGGATTCAAATGCTGTCCCATAAAACATTAAAACTATATATCATTTTTGACCATGTTCATTGTGATTGATGGAGTAGGATAGAAGTATTTTATTCGTATAATCAAATGTTTACTTTTATTGACTACAGACAATCATACTTGCAAATCCCCACAAACGGACGGAAAAATATGGATAATTCTTAGTCTCGATCAAATCGAAACTAATCACATGACGAGTTAAAAAAATTGATTAATAATCCCTTCGTTTGGGTTCTTTAATATTTTGATGCAAAGGCTGATATTCAGTGGCTCGGGGAAAATATGAGAGTAAGATTAAGTTTTCCAAATAATTTTACAAGTCATGTTACTTTGGGCCTTGGGGAAAAAGTTGCATATAATCAACCAAAATAATCAAGTTTATTGAACTTATCTTAATGTATTCTAGAATTAATACATGTTAGACCCTCTTACTAAACATGATTGTTTAATGATCACTTAATCCATACAATTTGTCTTTTCAAATTATCATTGGGGCTCTAATCCATGATCCATCGAACAAAGTGAACATAGCCTTCTGTTTCTAGTGTTTTATCAACAGACCTGATAAATCAGTTTTGTCATGACCTTGGTATTAATATAGGGGCAGATAGGAAATTTTATAAAAGAGGAAAAGAAAGAATTCATCAGTACAAAATAAACGTTAATACCTTCCCATTACAGTTTTCTTTTTATGTTGCAACTATATAAGTGGTTCGTTGTGTAATTGTAAAAACAAGAAATGAATCAAGTTCTCTTCTCTCATCTCTCTCTCTCTCTCTTCTCTGCGCTCTACTCTCTTCTCTCATCTGCTTCTCTCTCTCTCTCTCTCTCTCTCTGCAGTCTACGATGGAAGATTTTACGGAAAAACCCACACCCAATGACCCAGGACATGACACAACTCCACTTCTCGACGCAAGAACCAAAAGTGCTGCTGCAAAATTCAGGTAAAAAGTAGGGGAAGACAACTCATATTTTCCCTATAATACAGGACCTAAAAATTTTATCACCATTCCGAGGGAAAAATAGAAAAATTCTAACTCGAATCTGATTTGGTCGCATCCAATATATCATATGACAAATGTATTACACTTACCAAGCAGGATCACTCTCCCAAAATAACACACTTGTAACGTGATTAACACTGATTTTGTCGAGCCAAATGTAGAATAAAATTTTCACGGGAGAAATAAGCTGTATATAATACAAGTAACACACAAAAATTTCTCTCATGTTGTGTTTTGTGCTGCAAGGGTTAGGGCTTTGGAGATCTATGTATATGCATTAGCATGGCTGATCAGTGATCAAACCTTGTAGAACTTTGAGAAGATCAATAAATAATCAAAACGAAAATAAAAGCTTATGTACAATCGCATGATCAATGACGTCCTGCAACTCGATACATGGGTGAACTGGGTTGCCACAATTTGAATTATTTCTACACACACACACACACACCACACACAAACAACTGCGGAAAAATCTTTTGTCCCAAGTAAATATGCCATCATTCATATCTCTCAACTCAAAAAAGAAACTCTATGCACACAAGTTTCTCCATGTCCAAGAATGACTCACCGTGAAGCATCTACTCCCAACAATTCTCCAGAAAAAAGGACAAATCTAGCTACCATTCATTTGTCACATTTCTTTCTTTCCAACAAACCAAATTGATATATAATAAGCAAGAACCAACAACACAGAAAGCAAAGACATATTCAGACATATATACTTGGTTGGAGTTGGTCTCGTTTTGTTTGTATGTATCTTGGCTTCATCCAAAGCGTATGACAATACACGATATATCATCTTTACTTTTTCTTGCCAAGGCCTCCGTAGTTAAACGCTTGGCTGCTGCTTGAGGATCTTTGATTGGTCTCACCATATCAACTGCCTCTTGGTTGCTCATCACCTGCCCCATTGAAATTACTTTAACAAATAGAAAAATTGTGTAGATCATCATGGGAGCACACGTTCATCAAAATCTTTCAGCATCCCATGCGAGAAAATATTCATATATGTGTGTATGTGTGCGTGCGCACGCATACATACAAATTGTTACCCAAGAAACACAAAAAAATGTATATTATCTCACTTTGTTTACTAATAGAATTTCTTCAAGCAAGATATTAATGTGATGTTGGAGGAGAAGGGAACGATTTCAAACATTGCTGAAGAATGAGTAAAGATTGTATCAGCTTGAGGGCTTTTGACACATAAAGAAGCTCAGTAATCACGATTTCAAATTAAAAGAAGGGTAAATTTTCAAACAAATAAAGAATATAAACTGACCTTCCACAAGCCATCACTAGCCAATATAACAAACCCTGTACTCGAGTCAATGCGTACATTACACACATCAGGCTCCGAACTCAAATGCGCCTTAAGGTTTTCATCTCCAAATGCGCGTGCAACAGCAAGTTGGCCATTAACACGGGGCACATCTCCTGAAATAGGAGCCTTAATTTTCATGTTGGAGGCATAAAATGAAAAAAATCATCAAAAGTAATCCAAAATCAATGGCAAGCACAAATATTTACCAGGGAGAGTTGTCACAAAACCACCCTGTTTCTCAATCCTTCTCCTCTCACTATGTGGTTCGTGGTCCACTGTAAGCTGATCAGCGGTCCCACCCCGGCAAATGACAGCTCTCGAATCACCAATGTTTGCGACCCATAGATCTTTTCCATCAATAACGATTGCAGTTACTGCAGTTGAGCCACCAGGTCCAAATTGCATGGAGTTCTCCAGTATGAGTTTGTCGGTTGAGTTATATGAATTCTTAATAGCCGTCTTAGGGTCGTCCCAAAAATTAGGCTGCAGAGGTTAAATAGATGCAGATAATATGCGAAAAGGAGAGCACTAATTAAACAACAACCCTTCAAATTTCTAGCAAAGGATAGCCCAATGGGGAATATTTTTGATTACGACATAGGCAAACAGAGTTAGTAAGGCTTCTAGGTAAGAGATAGTCTTTACACAACACGATCAAGAATAGAAGCATCAGCTATACACGTTAGCAAGAAAATCTGAATATCATAGATTACTGGCATCTCCATTGACCAAATTTAATTTCAAAACTAGCCTCCTTGGGGCCAGTGTGCCAAAAGGAAAACATCCACAAAAGAAGACTCACCTTCACGGCAATTTGGGCAACATATGGTTCTGTCGGGAAACCATGGATTTTTCAGTTCTCTCCATTGGTTACTTAGTTATCTTCATGAATCTTCCCATTATATCATGTTTGACTAGCAAGTTAATGAGTATATGTAAATTAGAACTTCTTATTGAAAATTCACCTTTTCCAAATGACCTCAATTAAGCATTGATTTTCTTGCAATCTACATTAACTAATTTCACTCACACTACCAAAGTATCTTGTCTTAAAAAACTATGCAGTCTCTGCAGACATTAAAAGCATGATCCTTACAAGAACTTCCTAGATTCATATAGCATCTCAACTCTATATTACCTTATTTCCACCATGATGCCAAATGACCTGAAAACCCTCAAGTTAATCTTTAACATTCTGCTTCAAACAACCAACTATAGAATTCAATATCCAAGATAGAACTCTATGTACAAATTAAAAGTCATTTAACAAAAAAGAATTTCATGATTAAGAAATAAAGAAAAATGACCTCTTCAAGTATGCGGTCGAAGAGATTATCTTTCAGATAACTGGGGACACGATCTCCGAGATGGCCATCGAAAATTGCAAACAAACCAAGTATATGGCCTTTCTTTTTCCGATACTCGGCAACGTGGTAGTCCTCCATGTCATGACCTGATTGTCCTTCCACCAAGTGGAAACCGTGAGATACCTTATTAGTACATGTTGGGGACTTAAACTTACTCTTCCCTTTTCCAGTATCTGGTGAAGATCCACCTAAACAAGCAGATTTCTAAAAAACCCCATAGAAAAGGCAAAATCAGAGTTGGAACAAACATTGGCAACGCATCACTGGTTTCTTAGTGTGCTTACAAATGCACCCATATTAAGAATAATGCCCAAGAATTAAGAATAATGCCCAATAATCAAAGGCCACCTAAAATTTACAATAAATTACACTGAGGTTTTGCACAAACAAGTATTTGATAATAACGGTATATAGCTTCAACTCATCCTAATCATACTATGTACTTGCACATAAACCCTTGATTACAGCATATTAAGATTAAGAACCATGCATCAAAGCCCACCTAAAATTTATAATAAATTACTCTCAGTTATTGCATAGTAAAACCATCAATAATCAGTGAAGATAGCATAAGCTCATCTTAACCATATACTATAGGATATCCCCTTGATTATTCCAAGATTCAAGAGCAACACATATGGAGGGCATCTGTTATCTCTGTGACCTCATTTTTTTTCATTGAAGTACTCCCAAGAACCATAATTTATTTAACAATTAACAAAACCCATGTTCTATGAACAATTTCAAGAAAGTACCTTGATCACATGAAGACAGCCGCCTCTCTTCTCCATCTCCCAAAACTTTAAACTAACAGATACCACTAATTTAATCCTATTAAAAAAAAACAAGAAAATAAAAACTGTACAACCAGAGAGAGTCAGTTTCTTGATCAGACAATAAATTTAAGATATTAAAGAAAAGGGTGGTGATTGATTTTCTTGAACTAGCTATTGAGCGCGTTTGAAGTCTTGGGAGGGGTATGCAAGTGTGAAAAGGGAGGTGTGTTTTTGGTTTTTTGAGTCTCAGGCCGGTGTGTCAAGAAGAAGATTCATAGAAATTTCTTTGTCCCACATACTTAGTTTATTGGGAGCACAAGTTTTCTCCTTTGTGATGATAATGGGGCTACTCTTGTGTTATTAATTGATGAAACCTCGTTGACAAATTCAAGTCCAAGTTCAAATTTGTTTTTTTCTTTTTTGACCACACAATTTTGGGAAATTAGTTTTCAGTCACATAAAGTTTGGAAATCGATGTTCTAAGATAAGAAATTTGGTAATAAGATAAAAGGGGAAAAATACTTTGCTCCCACCTTATGTTCATTTTTGGTCTTTCCTATGTAATTTTTTTATTATATTTACTGTATGAATTATTCGATTTTTACACTGTATCCATTGGAATATTTTTTTTTGATCTAAAAACTCATCAAAAAAATAGTCACATAACTCTTTATTTGATACTAATATTTATCTTAGGATTGAATGAGGGGTTTACATATCCGATATTGTCCATTCTTTGATGAGTTTTTGAGTTGAAAACAGGTTTCAGTTGGTAAAGGGCAAACCTTTGAATTATTTATATAACAAAGTATAACTAAAACAAATATATATATAAAAAGTACAAAACATGGCATAATTCAAAGGGCAAAGTGTCTTTTTTCCGAAAAATAAAAGATAACGATCTGTTTGACTTGAATCCTTGTTTGTATTTATATAATATCTAACCATCTCTAAAGGGAGGTATTTATATTTGTAATTCAACTTAACTTAATGGTAAAAGATCTAAAATAGATTCAAATTCATGTGTACTTTTTTTTTTTTAATAGAAATTGGTAGCTTAGAAGAGATTTTGGTAGCAAGAACTCATTTGCAAACTAGAGTAATGAGTAAAGCTTTCGGGTCCCATAAGTAAATTCAAAGTTTGACATGTCAGGAAAGTCTTAAGGGGGCTTCTAATAAAAGGTAGCTTTGTACTACCTAATATTAGGTATGGTCTTAATTAGTTACCACGTGTACTTAAATTTATTTTTAACATATTTATATATTTTATTTTGACCTATAACCAGCTATATAAGTCACAATTATTTATTTTGAATTATTAAAAATATGGTAAATATCTTTTCAAATCTCCTCAATTTAAGGGATTAATGAGAAGAGAATCCTAATAAGTAGGAAAGTTAATCAACGCTAATTAATTCTCTCCTCTCTCTCTCTCGCCCCCCCCCCCCCTCTTGTCTAACACATATAAAGGCTAATTATATAATGAAAAATGAGTGGTAAATATGTACATATATCAATTATATTATAATGAAATTTATAAGTAAGTAAAGTATCAAATTAAATAATAGTAATACCTTATGTTAATAATTTTATTTTCTAAATTAAAAATTGAAAGATTTTTTTTATTAGTATAAATTCATAGTTATCATCTGTATCAAAAACAAATTCATAGTTATCATTATAAAATATTTATTTACTCAGTTAAATAAATTAAGTAATTATTATAAAAATTATTAATTTATGGGAGTTATGGAATTTTAATTATAATTTTAGCGAATTGACATAAATTAACTAATGATGAATAGTGATCTGGAACATTGATCAAAAATAAAATAAACTAAGAAGATAGATAAATATTGTTAAATTTATAATTAAGAGATGGATATATCATTTTAAGCACTAATTTAATTTCGAATTTAAAATACATTTTAAGCGCCAATTTAATATTTTAAGAAGCAATCAAATTTTTGTTGTTATATTCAATAAAAAAAATATATTTCAAAAAAATTAATAACACATTGCCATAAGAAATTTGTTGAAATTAATATGAATTATAATATTTTTTTATTAAAATTTGTATGATAAAATGCTCTACATGTTATTATGTTTGGTGATAGATCAAATGCTAAAAAATATTTAACAAAAATTAATAAAAAAAGCTAAATGATAAATGGATAAAATAGATTTAATATAATGAACCTCACACATATAAATAACATTTAAATTTATAGGTAAACAACAAGTAACAGGTCATGGTAACCTGCATACTAAGTTACAGGTAAAAGTAACCTGTAAAACAGGTAACAGGTACTCTAATAAAATAAGGGTACCTAACATTAAACTTTTTCTATCCTACCTAACAATAGACAAACCCAAGTCTTAAATGAAAGTTTAAGTATTTATTTCTTTTTTTTAGGTCTATTTTGCACTACTGACTTGAGAAAAAATAATCTGAGAGTTTATCATATTATATTTTGACTTTTTTTTTTTTTTGTGGGAATATCTTAGAAAGAAACAAAGGGCTCTTTTGATTTTGCATATTGGATTGATGTGTATATAGTATTTATGTGAATGTTAGATTGGATAAATGTAATTGAACCACCATATTTGGTTTGTGTGATTTAATTCATTGCTCAAAGTTCAATGGAACTACTAACCTTGTTTGATTGTGCGGATTACTTTGGATTATTAGTAAAAGTTTCATTTTACCCATAAAGTTATTTCTCATTGGTTTTTGAGTATTTTATAGTGAGGATAATTTAGTAAATTCAATCTAATGATATTGACCCACAAATTTTAACTTCTCCAATCTCACACCCCCCTAGAGATTCAATCCAACAACAAAGCATAGCTCCAATCCATGGTGTCATGGATTGGAGCATTTCAATACATGAAAACATCTTTAATCAAATATGAAATTTTAATTGAATTATTTCTTGTATTACAATGTATTACTATAAATCAAAAGAGCCCAAAAGGAAAACTCGAAATGAATGAAGTAACAAACCTCTGAGGCTGTGAAAACTCCAGCAGCGGTAACTACAAACTAGCAATTAGGCAGCGCTCGATACTTGTACAATATAAAAAAAATATAAAGTATACTCAATTCTTAAAAATGAAATGTAATTTAATTATATACTTCAATTTTGATGGTGTAAAGCTATAGATATTTAGTAATTTTGCTATATGATTTTAAAACTATTTTTAATATATTTATTTAATTCATCATAAATATAAAATAAAATAAAATATATTTTTTAAGTCTTAAATTTGATTGCAGGAAGCAACGCCATTCTCTGGTGCTCGCAACGGTGAGTTCACTTTTATCATTAAAATTGAAGTTTGTTTATTAGTGATAGTTTCATTGTGAATTTTACTTTTAGGAATCTAAATAAATGATCCATAATCAATTGCTCAAATTTTAATTATTGAAGTAAATGAACTAAGATTTAGTCCTCATCACCAAGTAAATAAATAATATATCAATATTATTTCAATTACTAATCAAGATGAAATAAAAGAAAGCACTTAAGAGTAAAATAAATGCAATGACGCATGTTAAAGAACAAAGTCATTCAAAATATATCTCATCTTCACTAAATAAACTTGTCAGGCTCAATCTCAACTACCAACAAACTCGAAATTAGACTTCGAAAATTAAATTCTTGACGGGTTCATCCGTTCACCCCCACCTAGGGCCATAAATGGACGTCCAAAAACCCAATTATCATTCACATCCATATTCATTTAACATCCGTTTACACCCCTAACCACATCTAGCCACATATGAACATCTCTCTCTCTCTCTCTCTCTAATGTAAATTATTTATAGCATCATTATTTCACAAATCATAGGTACGTTGTCCGATACAAATGTTACATTGGAATCATGGTCATAGAACCTCGACCTGCCCTTTTTGAATGCGGCCATTATAGTACAGATACATGAAAAATATACAAATTCTTGGTCTCTGTCAGACCAATAAGCATCTTTTACCAATTAGTATAAAACTTGTGTACATGAAAAGAAGAATTATCTACGGAAGTGAATATTTACAACTGCTGGCTGCAAAAATAGGGTCTGTTGGACAGAAATCGCGAGGGGCAAAATTGGATGAAACAGAAATGAAGAGATCTTCTTCGTCCGGGTATCAGCACTGCCGGATTCGGGTCCTTAACAGTTTATAATGATCTTTCATGTCAGTTCATGAGAGAGAGAGACAGAGAGACCATATATAACTGAAGAGAAGCTCATGGTTTGGTTTTAATCATTACAAAAGGAACCAACCTGGTTTGATCTTGAATTTAAGAATATTAGGTTGCCTCCTTGAAATGAATTTGATGGGATGGTCAGTAGACTGTCTGTGTCGGTCCGTTGCTGAAATTAACTGCAAAAGGAAATCAACTTATGTAGTTACTGGAAACTAACAACATGGATTTGTTAATTCCCCCCAATGGATCTGGGTTCTTTCAGCTACTCTGAGAAGATATATATATACTCGTAAGAGCAAACAGACCAATTTACAATGGATAACTTTGCATAAGTGAAAATAGAACGCTGACAAGAGAAACGAACCTTTTCATCGTATCGAAAGAGAGAGTGATCAAAATAGGGTGATGGACTCTGGGACTGACAATTGAAAGGCAAAGTGGCTAACATCTTCTTTACAAACTGCAACAGCAAAGAAATATATGGCATAATCACAGAACCATAAAGAAAACAGTCACAAAAATTATATTCATAGTATTAGTTAACAACAGAATATAAATTAAAAGTATAGAGAGAGAGAGAGAGAGAGTAATTATACGTTTCAACTTTTGGGTTCAAATAAAAAGTACCTGTGGCAAGCTGTTGGCTTTGTTTTTATTGCATCTTAGTTGCTCGAGTGCATGAACGTTGTTTGAATGAGTAGATAAAAAATTCATGTAAAATGAGTTCTTTGATGAGGAATGGAAGTGGTCACAGAACAGCTCAAACAACGTGTAAAGCTCATCTGCGGAGTTCTACAAGAGAAAGCCAAAAAAAAAGGAGGAAAGAGTCATTCACATTTAGCCTCCAACTTAATCCGGCCTGATTCTAATTATCCATCATATTACTGCACAGACCGACATGAACTAACTGTAAGCAGAATCTGGACAAGAACAAATTATTACAGGCTTGCTAACCTTTAAAACAATGGACCACCAACATAACAATCACACACCTGATAAAATGAAACAATTTCTGGTGTCTCCATATTATATACAGCAAAGAATGCAGGATGATTATCAGTATTTCGTGCCACCTGTAGTATGAGATAAAATTAGTAAACAAACCAATCACAATGAGATTTTAGACATCGAGGAGAAATCTTTTTCGGGATAAAGAAAATGACATTGCTGAACCATCATGTGGCATCATAAGCTAGGTCATTTGTACAAAATCAAATAAATGGTAATTTTGTTAGATTCATTATATTGCCTGCTTAAACTACAAAAGACGTTAAAAAATTAGAATCCTAATAAAATAAAGTTGGACTTCTGCAAGTTTCTGCAGGTGACATCCAAACATTAAAGAGCGCATCATCTGCAGTATGGGACTTAAAAGTCATTT
The DNA here is from genome assembly GCA_026212405.1 of Petrea volubilis. Classification (NCBI taxonomy): domain Eukaryota; kingdom Viridiplantae; phylum Streptophyta; class Magnoliopsida; order Lamiales; family Verbenaceae; genus Petrea; species Petrea volubilis. The sequence goes on from JAOWBU010000056.1 coordinate 63,151, forward strand.
ACTTCGCAGCACAATACAACAAAACTTTTAAAAAAATATATGTCCTCAATGGGAGAGAAATTTGAACTGGTTGACCGAAAGTGAAGAATGTACCTATGCCCAAAGAATTTAACTTTAAATTTATAATTAACATGAGCGAATTTTAAAGCATCAGTCACCAGGTGTAACTGTATAACACACTATATTACATTCCTATAATTAAAAGAAAAATATCAATTCTTAATTTAGGTATTTGCAGAAATTAAGCTTACATGTTAGAAGATAATGCGCTTCATATTATCATGAGATGAACAACCATGAATAGAAAAAGAGAAGAAAAGCAAAAATGAAAGATTTAATCCCTCGGGCAAATGTTCCATTCAGCAATAAGAAATCCCAATGGAGGCGAAGCCACTAGTATCAGGTCAGCCGCATATCAAGATGAAATGCTCAAAGTGAGCCATATCAATAACAGCACATTGTCGTCATATGTAATTACTACTCTTTGCTCGCTAACCAGGGGCCCAACCACTCATCTCTCAATTCCTTTGTTTGGCATTCCCTGATTCCCGTATTTCTTCCCACGAGAGACTAGACTATTGAAGTTGATACTATCAACTGCTCTTTCCCACCAATAGTGAAATAGTGTGCACTGAAGCTAGTATGGATTTCAACTTAAAATGAACCTATACACTTGACTCACCTTTTCAGTCGGGAATAAAATTTGGTTAAATATTAGTTATCAAGCTTTAATAAGCTAACCATGAAACAAGCCCTTGTATCTTTAGAAACAAGACTCATTAACCAACTACACAGATACTCCGTAGTACTAACACCAACAGAAGAGTTGATCAGTAAGACTCACCCCACCATCAACACTGCCAAACTTGATCAGTAAGTGATTTCGGTCTAAGAACTGCACCTGTGCAATACAAACATTACCCCTAGTTGTAAAAAAGCTCTAGTAATATAGGCGAAAAACATGTAAGAAAAGCATAGGGAAACAAGAAACTGAATCAAAAGGAAACTATATACTCAGGGTGCATTCAATTATACAATAATTGAAACATAAGTTGGATCTTTACCTTCCATATAACCAAGTCAGCATAATCCTGGAAATGGAAATAAAACTTCTTCTTCAGGCATTGCATTCTCTGGTAACACAAGAAACACCACACAAAAGAATTAATAGAAAAAAATAGAGACAATTCAAAAAGTTTGAAAAAACTGATTGCTACTAGGCATTGGTTGCTCAAATTACAAGTGAATTACTGCATATAAGTTAGAATAATGAATTCCCAAAATCTCACTAATTAACGCATAAATAGGAATTGCAACGAGGGAGCAAGCTTATATGATATTATAGTAAGGTACTAACTAATCTCGGTAGGAATTTAGCCACCTTATATCAAAACTTTTCATTTTCTTGCAATTAGATGCTGTGGGAAGAATGCAGAACAATCCAAAAAATTCCTTCGAAAGACTCCAAAATGAAGAACATATTATTTAGATTTAGACAGGGTGCATGTCCATGGTAAAGGGTTAGAGGTGATTCTTCAAGCAAAGGTTGAGGTTTTGGTGACTTTTCAAGGTGCCATATGAAGGGCTGATCAGCAACACCTGAGAGCAATATCCCTTTTTCAGAAAAACTTAGCTGATTCAAGTTTTATGTCACATCAAAGCAGCTGGTTTTTCAACAGAGAAGCAGAATACTGAAATTGTCAAGGAGCAAATGCTCCATTAAGGTAAAAGATATAGAGTGAAGACAGGAGGAAGAGATAAGAAGAAAATAACAAGCCAGAGTTTCATCCTTTAAAAAAAATCTAAAATTCTCATTTCTCCACAGGCATATATAAATGAGGAAGATATATCTTAGTTGTAAAAGTTATTTTAAATTCTCAGAAAAGTACTAAACCAGGGTTATGGATATTACCGGAAAGTTCATAACAAAAAGCAGGGAAAGAAACAATGAGTTCAAGAAAGTGATCACACTCACCAATGTTGGATCATCTTCTTCATTCCATATCCCTCGAAATATGAAAGAAAGCAACCGCTGCTTCAAACCACTCAAAAAAGAAGCTTCTGGAAAATGATCTAAATCATTCCCGATATTATGTGCTCTGTTTCTGTCTGGGAATGACATACACTGTGATTAATAATAAAGTTGCCCGTCAGGCCTAGACTTATAAAAAAATCCACACCAAGAAAAGATAGAAAGAAATAAAAAGCTAAAACAAGAAAAGCAATAAGCTCGATTCTTTCTTGTGGTGCCAATTCTTATCTTCATATTCACGACCTACAATCCGCTTCCCCATACCCCACCCCCTAAAGGAGCAGCCAAGATAATCAACCCTCTCATTAAGTGGTCCTAATTCCTTTGGCCGATGTCCTTAATAATACTCTTTTCCTGAAATGGTTGTTTTACGTTACAAAAGGATCGATGAATCATCAGTGCAACCATGTGACTGGTTTGAACTCCTTTTTTTTCCTTCTTTTTTTTTTTTTGTTTTTTTTTGGAGCTGAAAAAAGATAAAGATGCCAAGATGATTGCTTTTCAATCTCCTATAAAATTCTCTGCTAGTACAAATGAGAATATTCAAACACAGGCTAACGGATCAACACACCGGAGTGCAACAAGAGAGTATTGCTTCAAGTATTAGATAACTTAAGAAAATTACGTGTAATTAACATTAAATGTCTTGTAAACCCAAAGTCACAAATGTGACTGTATTTGTTGTATTTGGTATTTTACCTTAAGTTTACAACAATACAGTCAAAAGGATTAATAAATGGCACACAAAACATATCCATAGTGTGATCAAGAACTTGAGACAGTACCGCTTGCCTGAGCACTGGAGTTGAGGAAAAGCTCATCATCTTCACGGCAATATTCCCCAATTGACCGCACATCGACAAGGTTGCCAGAGTCTCTGATCTGGAGAATGTGGATTCTCTGATAACGCAGGGACACTATAGCCAACAAATCATCATACAAGAAAACACCCATGCTATGTGCCAAATTAATATAATCATTGCAGAAAACCCTTTGATCGAGTATCATTCCATCTTCTAACCTATTTAATTAGAGAAAAGCAACATGAGTCCAAATATTAGTCACATGAATTCACAGCACTTGAAACTTATAATTGAAGAAATACACACAGACCTTACAAGGTGAAAGGTTATTTTTTCGATTGATGGGATTCCTGGAATTGCGCCTCCAACAGCAGGTGCATCATGAATTTGTGCAGTTGAAGTTGCAAATATTCCAAATTGATTTTTCTCCATGTATAGGAAGAAATCTTTGCATATAAGCTCACCACTGGAAGCAAGAGTGACGCTAGGCAATTGGGTGAAGTAACTCTCAAATTTGTTGGCTTTAGAAGGAAGATTATGATCATGGCAATCTTGTTCTCTGCACGAGTATGACAGCCAAGTTGGTCTGTAAACAATCAGATCCTGATGATTCCTGCTGAAGGTTATAAGGTACTGCCCATCGTCGCTGAACTTACGAAAAAGAATGTCTGGGCATTCAATGTCAAACACTGTATGACTTGGAACTATGTTCTCATAAAAACGTCTGGCACAATTAACCTGGGAAGAATCAATAATTAGATCACACCGTGAGAATTTGAGATTAAATACTGATAGATATCCTGCAAAATTCTTAACTAGTACCTGGTGGTTGCATCTAAGAAGAACATGGAATAAAAGTTTTACAACCAAAACCAAGTGCTAAACTCATCAGAAAAGCAGAAAACATGCCAAAATTTAGTTTAAGCTAATTGTGTGAGCTGATCTTGAACACAACATCCTTGTACTAAATTGCAGCTCAAGCAGCTTGATGGAGGACAGTAACTAACCTCCAATTCCACCTCTACCCTCATTACGGAAAGTCCAATTCAACCCTTATTTGCCCCTCACCAAAACCTAAAGAGTGAGCTTTACTTGGCTTCTCCAATTGGCAGCCCAATTTACACATCAACATTTGGATGGATATTGTTTCTTTTTTGACATTGAATAATGCAGAGTCCACTAAAACTTAAGACAAGCAATTTGTTACCTCCTTCCAAGTGCCCATTCGACACCGTTTTTAGCTACAGAGGCGTTCACATGACCCAAACTAAAATAATATGATCTTGCCACACAGATTTCTACTGGCAATGTGATAGATTTCAGTTAAAAAAATAAAATAAAATAAAGAATCAAATTCTTCCAGAGCAATAATTCTAGAATTGGTTTCCATAACATGTGGCGAATTCATGCCTAACTCCAGTAAAGATACAAACACAAGAGGCTTAACACACTCCGAGGAACACCCACCCGTTACTTCAATCAAATGGATCTTGGCCAAGCATATGACTAATCTAACCCGGACTGAACTCGAAATTAATGTCCCAATTCGAAATCCCAAGTCTAACCCGGACAAATAATCCACGAAACTAGAAGAACTAACAAGATACAAAATCAACGGATACCAACGAGCACACAAACAAGAAAGCGTACACTGGTGCCAGGAGCCGGGTTAGAAATTTGGCGCTCGAAAATTCGGGCCGTAACATTGTTGCTTCTAAACATTAAAGTACTTGCACAACGCACACGATCCGCTCTTGTTCCAATTTTTCCCTTCTATCTCGCAAAAGTGAACTCTCACTCTTCTTCAAACCATGTGGATGCAGTCCTCCACTACAAGGGACTTCAATGGAATCAATTTTCAAGTGAGGGGATTTGGAGAATGGAGGTGGAGAATTTGAGTGGAGGGAAGACAAGCGGAAAGAGTAAAATGAGAAAAAGATGAGAGAGAGAGAGTGAGGCAAGTAATAGTATAATTTGATAGCGTAAAACGTAGAGATTAAATGCAAGAGCAACGTTGAACACTTGTAACCACATAAACATGACTGCTCCCCATTTGAGAAGATACTTTGTAAACCTTGTACACTAAGCTTTTTATTTTATTTTATTTCATATCATATAATTAGTTTTTTTCTATTTTTTTTTTATTCCTATGGATATCAACCGAAGGCTTCACCACACATACGTACACACTCACTAAAGAGAAAAAAAAAAAGGACAAAATGATTCAAACTCATCACTTTATTGGTACCGATTCAAACTCTTATTGTTAAGCTACAACCCTGTAGCCATATCATATAATTACTAGTGCCATATAATGCACGGAAATTTAATGAAAATGATTGGCATAACAATAGGGGACATAGCCTTTTGTGGTTCGCGGGGACGAGTCCCTCAAATATTTTTAAAAATCATTATTTAGTATTTCAAAGTAAATAATTTATCTCCTTAAAATGGAAAAAAATTCATCCTATTTAGTTGGATATTAATATCCAATTAATATTTTTAGCTGTTAGATTTAATTCTTTTTTTTTTTGAATTAGTTAGATTTAAATATAATGATATCAAAAAATATTAAAAATCTAAAATTATGATACCATCATACTAAATTCCACTGTCGAAAATACTAATTGAGTAAATATTAAAGTGAATAGCATTTCATGAGCCATATCATATTTATATAATGGAAATTATCTTCCTCCATCCCCAACCCTCTTCCTTTCCTACAAAAATTAAATTTAAAACTCCATCACTGAACATAGTTTGATTTTGTTTTGAATTTCTAATGGTTGTCCTTTTTATTGTTTGAAATTTAAAAATATGTTTGTTTCATCTATTTTCAATTAAAAAAAATTGCAGCCAGTTTGCATTTTAGGTGGTTTTTTTTATTATTTTTTTCATAACTTTTTTTCTAACTTTAGGTATTTTGAGAAATATGACAGAACTCAATATATCATTTAAGACAATTATAAAAATTAGTGCAGGAAAAGCATATATCGGGTATCAAAATGATGTGTACTACTTATTAAAAACGACTTGATTTGTTATACCTTGTGATTATGTTTGATAGGGGTTTGTGAGTGAGATTATATAAGTATCCCACTAATAATTATGTTTGAAGGTAATTTCTTTGGCCCTTTATATAATTTAGGTTCAATCTCTTACCCTACACTTCTTAAGATAGCCTATCGCACAAGGAGTGGGATAAGCAATCCATTGATTTTAGAGTGACCTGATATGACTTCAAAATTATCCATTTTTCTAAATCCTTTTGATGTCGTTGAGTAAAAAGAAATTCCTTTTATGGATATATCTCAATTTTGGTTTTTAGTGAAAAAACAAAAAGAAAAGATTTTATGTAATTAATATCTAATTCATCCATAAAAGATCGATAGTGCAGCCAAACACTCTTTTTGGTATTTCTTTTGAAATTATCTTCCTCCATCCCCAACCCTCTTCCTTTCCTACAAAAATTAAATTTAAAACTCCATCACTGAACATAGTTTGATTTTGTTTTGAATTTCTAATGGTTGTCCTTTTTATTGTTTGAAATTTAAAAATATGTTTGTTTCATCTATTTTCAATTAGGCAAAAATACAATTTTAGGACAGTAACTTACGCGTATTGAGATTTTTAGGACATTAATTTTACCCGTTTCAATTTTAGGACATGAATTTGACATTTTTTGACACATTTAGGACAATTTGCCGGAAAAGTACACGTGGCATATTAAGTGGCCGGAAAAATACACGTGGCATATAAATGCATTGTTGTCAAGTTTAGGTGGAAATATTTTGATTTAATATAAAATAAATTTTACAAATATAACTGAGGTGGTAATTTTATTTTATTTTTTCAAATTTTGATTTCACAATATAATTTTATTTATTTTATTTTAATGTGAAAAAATTAAAAAAAAAAGAATTCTATACCCCCCTCCCTCCACTGTCTACCCACCCCACCCCACCCCATCCCCACCCCCAACCCCGCCGCCCCATCCTCCAGCCCCACCCAACACCACCGCCCCTCCCTCCAGCCCCGCCGCCCCAGCACCACCGCCCCTCCCTCCTGCCCCGCCCGCCCAGCATCGCCATCCCCAACCCCGCCGCTCCCTGCGCCGCCCCTCCCCCAACCCAACCCTCCAGCCCCGCTCTCAGTCGCCCTCACCTCCAGCCCTCCGTCCACCCCCAGCAACACATCCCCACCTAACCCAGCCCTCCACAAGCCCACCATTAGCCCCAACCCCACCATCAGCCCTAACCACGCCGTCCCCTAGCCCCGTTGCCACCCACAACCACCCTTACAGCGCCGCCCACCACCCCACACCTCCCATAGTCGCCGCCCACAACCACCCTCACAGTGCCGTCCCCGCACCCCGTAGCCCCGCTGTTCACGCCCACCCCTCCCCATCCAACGCTGCGCCCCACCCACCTCTCCCCTCCCATCGCCATTACCCACAACCACCATCCAGCGCCGCCCTTACCCCTCCGATTTCTCTCTCTCCCCAGCTTACACTCTCTCGCAATCGATCTCTCTAGATCTGGCCCCCATCCTCCCTCTCGATCTCTTTCTCTCCCTGGCTTACTCTCTCTCTCTCTCTCTCTCTGCCGACCGGCGGTGGCGGAGGTGGCGGAGGTGGTTTGTGTGTATATATATATCATATTTGTGTATATATGTCATATGTATATATGTATTATGTGTGTATGTATATATGTATTTATATATATTTATTTATTTATATATATATATATATATTTGTATTGGATTTATACACAAGAATGCCAAATAAGCAATTTCATCCTATTTGGATTGCCAAGTCAAGTAAAAATGCCAAATAAGCGACATGTCACATATTACGTGTCCAACTTTACTAATTTTTCAGCCGGCAACTGTCAATTTCCTGCGAAATTACGAATTACGAGGCAAATTGTCCTAAATGTGTCAAAAAGTGTCAAATTCATGTCCTAAAATTGAAACGGGTAAAATTAATGTCCTAAAAATCTCAATACGTGTAAGTTACTGTCCTAAAATTGTATTTTTGCCTTTCAATTAAAAAAAATTGCAGCCAGTTTGCATTTTAGGTGGTTTTTATTATTGTTTTTTTCATAACTTTTTTTCTAACTTTAGGTATTTTGAGAAATATGACAGAACTCAATATATCATTTAAGAAAATTATAAAAATTAGTGCAGGAAAAGCATAAATCGGGTATCAAAATGATGTGTACTACTTATTAAAAACGACTTGATTTGGTATACCTTGTGATTATGTTTGATAGGGGTTTGTGAGTGAGATTATATAAGTATCCCACTAATAATTATGTTTGAAGGTAATTTCTTTGGCCCTTTATATAATTTAGATTCAATCTCTTACCCTACACTTCTTAAGATAGCCTATCGCACAAGGAGTGGGATAAGCAATCCATTGATTTTAGAGTTACCTGATATGACTTCAAAATTATCCATTTAATCCTAAATCCTTTTGATGTCGTTGAGTAAAAAGAAATTCCTTTTATGGATATATCTCAATTTTGGTTTTTAGTGAAAAAACAAAAAGAAAAGATTTTATGTAATTAATATCTAATTCATCCATAAAAGATCGATAGTGCAGCCAAACACTCTTTTTGGTATTTCTTTTGAAATAAATCTGTCTACCAAAATTTTTATGCAAAAGATTGATTCCATAGTTTTGGTAATTATATCTTATGGTGTTGGAAAAATAATGGTTTTGAATATCAACAAAACAAGATATTCACAAGTGTGATTTATTTGAAAAATATAAATATATTTGCAACAACAATTTACAAATAAAACATAATAGTCAAAAGCAATCAAACAATGCCAAATACAAATAAAATAACAAGAAAGTTTAGTAAACTCATCAGTATTTTCAATTGTATTGTCATGACTGAATCACCAAGATGAACCAATTAGCCTTAAAGAAATATTCACCCTACTAACCGGTGTGATGGGCCAACGATACTTATTTTAGGATTAGACAGTCCAAAAATTCGTTCCAAGCCATACTGCTACTTCAAACCTCGCTTCGAAAGCTAATCAACTCAAGTTATCGTATGCAAGAAGAAGCACACCAAATACGAATATACATAATCGATATTTTAATCTCACTCGACCAGAGGTGCACTCAGAGAAGTAGATTCTCCTATTGATCAACTCAGAGAACAGTATTATCACAAATACTTTCTGTTGTATTGTGTGTTTCTGTAGGGGAGCAGGAGGCAACTATTTATAGGCACGGGAAGACACGAAGCATTAAAGCAGGTAAGAACAGGTGAAATGTGTTTGGGTCAAACCCAATAGTTTCAACACCACTAATGTTGTTGTAATGGTTGATTTAAAATCTAAATTTTAAATTCAAACCATTATGGCTCATGGCCGTGGCCGGAGTCGGGGCAAGTGGCACGCGCGTGTAGGGTTACCCATATGCGTTACTTAGTTATTTACTTTAAACTACAACAACATTTAACCATACAAATACTATAATTGTCAAGGTTAAATATCCAATGTAAGATATTTAAACTCAACCTTTTAATATACGGACAACACTCTCTAGGCTTTATCTATAGATTTCCATTAGAAATAGTTTAATTGTAGGTTAGCCCCTACAAATATCATCATTAACAAGCCCATTTCTATCATATGATTTTCATATCACATTTAATCCTATATGACTAACCTAGGATTAAACTAACATATTGGTAATTACCGGTATAAGGGGGTGTTATTTGTAATTTGACATAAATTCAGAAGTGGTGGGAGTAATTATCCCTTTATAATTGACTATAGAGCAATGTTGAATACTGATCATGACATTTTTTCTCTATTCAAAGTTGATTAGAAAGCTTAGTAGTAAACTTTTGAACAATAAGTACCAATTAAAGTAAAGTAAAATATAGAGAAAAAAGAAAGATATAATGATTTCTCGTGATTCACCAAAAGGGCAACATCTATTCTCAAATATGTTTCATCTTGGGATTTAATTAAACCTGAAAAGATATTATTAATATTAGTAAGAGTACATTTGAAGCCAATAACAAATAAAGCTATAATATAGAGTGGAAGAAAACACGTATTCCAAGCTGTGGCTGAAGCAATTGGTACCATCGTAGCACACTCAAAAATACTAGCAAACAACGATGAATGCATCTCTATGTACCATAATGGCTGAACTCACTAACCTTACTTTACTTCAAAAGATTAGTGAAGTGCGTTTTAATCATTCTCAAGTCAACTCCTTAAATATTCTTTGTCGATCTCCAAGTATAGAAGGAGCTCTTGCTTTAATTCTCATCTATAGAAGGAACCGTTTCCTTGCTATCAATTACAATACACTTGACTTATGATTTGTTGAATTCAACCAAATTAAGTTCGTGTAAGAATTTTCTCAAGCTGCAAAGATCTCATAAGGCAAGGGAGCACCTGATTTGTTGCAATCAAATCATTCAGTTTCCATTAAAGAAAAAACCCTAATCAATAAAGTCATCATCCAATTTACATAAAATAATTAGGAGTTTATCCTTATTATCTCATTCAAAATATAATTAACACAAACGATCAACTAAGTGAAGTACTGAATCAAATCTTCTAGTTTTCATGTTAATCGGAGTTGATTTAGATCAACATCCATCGGAAAAGAACCTGATTTTGTTGTCCTTAATTTGACATTAATTAGTTATAGAACCCGGAGTCATTTAACAAGTGGAAACAATTAAAGGGACTAAGAGAATAAAGTATGAGGGTTACCACGAGGAGGAGATCTTATGGCACACGAGATATTTTATTGTAAATTACATTTCATCTCCTATTTCAATACACGGATATACGCCAAATATAAAGATTACAGGTCAAGTGTATAATTAAAAAAGTAATTTTACATCCATGAAATAAATGCGAATTATGTAATATGAAATGGAACAATATTTTGCAATAGAGGATCCTATCCGATCATATGAATAAGCAAAATTATCAACCAATTAATGTCTTCCCATATGGATCAAATTTTTTTTTCTCCTTTTTTTTATGTTTTATTATTTGAATGCATAACATGTGTACACCATGAAATACACAATGAACATTTGGCATGCATCAAACATAATAAATGTATAAATTAATGAGATAGAAAAAGAACAATTACAATGATCTTCTGTAAAAATTGTCAAAAATACAAGATATATTGATATTATGTCACGTGTGCGTGTGCAAGAATTCACACGTTAGGATTTTATACCATGTGCGTTTGAGTTGAGATACTCGTTCACGTCGCGAACTCATCATATCTCTATTACCCCCGGATATATTGATATTCTATCAATTTTCCGCTACTCGAGAACCCCTCTCTTTTACGCGTTGGGTCGCTACACAAACCATATCACACGGGCTATCACGGATATCACACAGCAATCCACGGGTAAATAGTAATATTCAACACTTTGTAAAGTTTGAACATCATGTCGTATCTGTTTTTGTATACAGCGAAACTTACATTTTTAGGATGCTATGTTGCACCAACTTGACATTTAGGACCCTAATTTGCTCAATTTCAATTTTAGGATATCAATTTAAATTTTTTTGATACATTTAGGACTTGATGCATCTAATTACGCAATTTAATTGGAGAGATGACATCACCGATGTAATAGTTGAAAATGTTTAACATGTTCGCATTTATGTGGCGCTTGTGTGTTTTTTAAAATGAAATGGCATGCCAATAGAATTAATTGGGGGTAAAAATGTAAATTGTCAATTATTTAAAAATAAAAATAAAACAAAAAGAAAAGAGGGAACACCCCACCGCCTTTTTTAGGTAGAATCGAAAAAAGGGGGAAAAACATTCACAAGAAATTATATTATCCAAATGGGATCAAATCTTCAAATTGAACACATGATTGCCTTACCCATAGTATAAGGAACACGTTGATGGAGAAAAAATAATCTATTTCTATAATCTCAATGAATTGGTTGGGGGGGTGGGGGGTGGTGGTGGTGGTATATATTTATGTA